>CAUYRH010065779.1:0-10166 GCA_963574655.1 Perodicticus potto | reverse complement strand
TGCATTTAGTAAGCTTTGCCTTGAATGTAAGTTTTTATTTCCCTAGAATAAGTGACCGGGAGAGCAATTACTGGGTGGAATGGTAGGTGTAGGTTTAACTTTTTTTTTAAAAAATTTCATATGTACTTTATTTTATTTTAATTTATTTTTTATTAAGTCAAATACATATAGATCATGAATACATTCATGCATATGTGGGGTACATTGTGCTGATTTTTTTTATATAATCAGACGTGTTTAGATCAAACCAATCAATATAGCTTTCACCTCATTTACTTGATTATTATACCAAAACATCTATGTTCTACACTTGTCCGATTTGAGTTGTACCCTTGTCATATGCTCCATAGGTGTGGTCCCGCCTTTTACCCTCACTCTGTCAAACCTCCCCCTCTCCTCCCTTCCCACTCCATTTCTCTCCTTCATCCTGGGCTATAGTTGTGTTCTATCTTTCATAAGAAAGTGTGAGTAAATATAAGTAGGTTTCATAGAAGCACTGAGTACATTGGATACTTTTTCCTTCATTCTTGAGACAGGAGAATATGTTCCAGATCCCTCCATATAAACATAAAAGAGGTAAAGGCTTCATCTTTTTTTTTTTTTTTTTTGAGACAGAGCCTCAAGCTGTCACCCTGGATAGAGTGCTGTGGCATCATAGCTCACAGCAACCTCCAATTCCTGGGCTCAAGCGAGTCTCCTGCCTTCGCCTCCCGAGTAGCTGGGACTACAGGCGCCCGCCACAACGCTGGGCTATTTTTGGTTGTAGCCATCATTGTTGTTTGGCGGGCCCGGGCTGGATTCGAACCCGCCAGCTCAGGTGTACGTGGCTGGTGCTTTAGCCCATTGAGCTAGAGGCGCTGAGCCAGGCTTCATCTTTTTTTAAGGCTGCATGGTATTCCGTGGTATACACATACCACTTTTCAGTCCGTGTTACACTGTTTTCCAGAGTGACTGGGCCGTTGTATATGCTCTCATCAGAAGTTTATGAGTGATCCACTTTCTTCGTATCCTTGCCGGCATTTGCTATTTTCACAGTTTTTTGGTTTCAGTCATTCTGATAGGTAGTTAGTGACATCTTTTTTGGGGGGGGGGACAGAGCCTCAAGCTGTCGACCTGGGTAGAGTGCCATGGCATCACAGCTCACAGCAACCTCCAACTCCTGGGCTCAAGTGATTCTTCTGCCTCCACCTCCCAAGTAGCTGGGACTACAGGCGCCCGCCAGAATGCCTAACTATTTTTGGTTGCAGCCGTCATTGTTGTTTGGTGGGCCCGGGCTGGATTCGAACCCACCAGCTCAGGTGCCTTAGCCACTTGAGCCACAGGCGCTGAGCCAGATAGTGAAATCTTAATGTATTTTTAATGATGTTGAGAATTTTTTCATGTGTTTATTTACCAGACATATATCCTCTTTGGTGAAATATCTCTTCATGTCTTTGTCTATTTTCTATTTGAATTGTTTATTTCTTACTATTTATTTTTGAGGTTTTTTTTATAAAGAGGGGGGCAGTTGGCAAGATCTCACCTAATGTACATTCTGTGATGGTCGGTATTCAGCATGTCCCTTGGGTGAAGGGCTCAACTACAACTTGAACTTTACCTTGGAAGTAAGAACAACGTAGTCTAAAAATTTATACCCTCATATTAAGTTAAAATAAAAAAAAAGAAAGGAAAAAACTGTATTAAAATTGTAATATTTGAGTCACATTTGACTGCTACAATTATAATAGGTGCTCAAACATGACTTGTATTCATCTTTTGTTATTGGTATATATGAGTATTACAATTTTAATAGGTTTTCTTTCTTTCTTAAAATGTACATACATTTCTTGGAACCCCCTGAATTATACTTTTGTTTGAGGGAAACTTGATATCTTTATGACATTTAGTCTTGCTGTCCTTTATTTATTTCAGTTTATTGTATTTTTTTTGAGACAGAGTCTCACTATGTCACCCTCAGTAGAGAGCTGTAGCATCACAGCTCACAGCAACCTCAAACTCTTGGACTTAAGTGATTCTCTTGCCTCAGCCTCCCAAGTAGCTGGGAACTACAGGCGCTCACCACAGTGCCCGGCTATTTTATTTTATTTTATTTTTGTAGTTGTCCTTGTTGACATTGGCAGGCCTGGGCTGGGTTTGAATCCACCACCTCCAATGTATGTGGCTGTTGCACTAGCCGCTGAGCTACAGGCACCGAGCCCTTTCTGTCCTTTAATGATAACTATTTTTCTATTTCTTTATTTTAATGGCAATATTTAAAGGAATGTTTAAAGAAAATGTTTACTAGTTTATCAATAAATGTCATACACATTATTGTTAGATTTATCTTTAGGTAGTTTCTAATTCTATTCGTTATTGTAATTCGTTTTTCGTTTTTCTTTTTTTTCTCTTCAAGGTTACAGTGAACTATGAGGTTATTGTAAATTTCATTAAAAAAATTAAATGTTCTGTTTGATGCGGGGGTACAGATTATGAATGATTTTTGTATAGTAATTTTATATCCCACAACTTTGATAAATTCTCTTATTGATTTTAATTATTTAAAAAATCATCTTGGTCCTTCTATATGGAAATCATATTACATGTGAATAATTATAGTTTTGCACTTCAAGTAAAACGCTGACTAAAACAATGAGCTTGGTGTCCTTGTTCCTGATTTTCAAAATAAATACTTCTATTTCACTGTAACTTTAAGGTTCTTGGTGGTTATTAAGAAGACCTCTCCTTATAAAACAAAGTATTATTTTTTCAAGTTCTTTGAAATATTTCATTGGTGCTTTGAAGGGGATTGCATTTAATTTATAGATGGCTCTGGGTAGTATGGACATTTTAGCAATGTTGATTCTTCCCAACCACAAGCGTGATATGTTTTTCTACTTGTTAACATTAACATCTTCTAAAATTTCTTTTTTCAGGGTTTCATAGTTCTCTTTATAGAGATCTTTTACATCCTTTGTTAGATATATTCCTAGGTACTTCATCTTTTTTGGCACTACTGTAAAAGGAATAGAGTCCTTTACTATATTTCTGGCTTGCTATATTTTGGTATATGTAATACTTCATTTTATATGGAATCAGAAAAAAACCTCAAATAGTCAATACAATACTTAGAAATAAGAACAAATCTGGAGGCATCGCACTACAGACTTCAGGTTATACTACAAATCTATAGTGATTAAAACAGCATGGTACTGGCACAAAAATAGAGATGTAGATATACGGAATAGAATAGAGAATCTAGAGATGAGCCCAGTCACATAGCATTATTTGATTTTTGATAAGTCTAACAAAAACATTCATTGGGGAAAAGAATCCCTATTTAACAAATGATGCTGGGAGAACTGGCTAGCGACCTGTAAAAGGCTGAAACTAGACCCACACCTCTCATCACTGACAAAAATTAATTGATTCTTACTGGATAAAAGATTTAAATTTAAGACATAAAACTATAAAAATACTAGAAGAGAGTGCAGGGAAAACGCTTGAAGATATTGGCCTGGGTAAGTATTTTATGAGGAAGACCCCCCTGGCAATTGAAGCAACACCAAAAATAAATTACTGAGATTCGATCAAGCTAAAAAGCTTCTACACGGCTAAAAGCTCTACAACTAAAGCAAACATATAGCCTTCAGAATGGGAGAAGATTTTTGCAGGTTATGTTTCCAACAAAGGTCTGATAACTAGACTCTATAAAGAACTCAAATTAATCAATAAAAAAAGAACAAAAAAACAAAACCCCCATTTCTTTGTGGGCAAGAGACTTGAAAAGAAACTTCTCTGAAGATGACAGGTGAATGGCCAACAAACAGATGAGAAAAAGCTCATCTTTAATCATCAGAGAAATGCAAATCAAAACCACTTTGAGATACCACCTAATCCCAGGAAGAATAGCCCACATCACAAAATCCCCAAACTGCAGATCCTAGCATGGATGTGGAGAGAAGGGAACACTTCTTCACTGCTGGTGGGACTGCAAGCTAATATAACCTTTATGGAAAAAAATATGGAGAATCCTTAAGGAATTAAAAGTCAACCTTCCACTTGATCCCGCAATCCCATTACTAGGTATTTACCCAGAAGAACAAAAATAATTTTACCACAAAGACATTTGCATCAGAATATTTATCACAGCCCAATTCATAATTGCCAAGTTGTGGAAGCAGCCCAAATGCCCATCAATCCATGAATGGGTTAACACATTGTAGTATATGTATACTATGGAATACTAGTCAACCATTAAAAAGATGGAGACTTTACACCTTTTATGTTTACATGGATGGATTTGGAACATATCCTTTTTAGTAAAGTATCTCAAGAGTGGCAAAAAAATATCCAATGTACTCAATTCATACAAATGATAAAAAATATAGTCTAGCAAGAGGCAGGGGAGAGGAAAAAGAGGGGAGAGAAGGGGGTCCTAAAAGTAGTATTACGATGTTAAACATTATTTGATCCAGTTTGTTAACAGTTTTATTTAACATTTTTTACATTTATTTTCTTTAATGAGGTTGGCCTGAAATATTTCTTTCTTACACTATCCTGTTTAATTTTGAAATCACAGTTTTTGAGGCCTCATAAATGAATGTGTTTTCTTTTTCTCTTCTCTGAAACAATATGAATAATACTGAAATTATTCTTGAGGTTTTGGTAGACTGTGCTTGTGATATGTTTATATGGTCCAGGTATACCCCTCCCCACCCCACTTCCCATGAATTTAAACCATTGATTTAATTATTTTAATGATTCATGTATATTCTATTTTTCTTGGGTCAGTTTTTGTACGTTTTCTAGAAAAGTGTCCATTTTCCTTGGCCTTTCACTGTTGTGCTTATAGAGTTTTCATTCTCTCTTCATATCTAATATATGCATTTAAGGCTAGAAATTTTCTTCTGCCATAGTTTCTGAAGTTTTGATTTGTAGTATTCTCACTGTAAAAATATTTTCATTTCAAATTATTTTCTAACTTATATTGTAATTTCTTTTTGACCTATGGGTTATTTAGAATTCTGCTTCTTCTTTTTGTTTGTTTTTTGAGATAGAGTCTCACTCTTTTGCTCAGGATAGAGTGCCGTGGTGTTAGCCTAGCTCACAGCAACCTCAAACTCCTGCGTTTAAGGAGTAACTGGGACTATAGGCACCCACCACAATGCCTAGCTAATTTTTCTACTTTTAGTAGAGATGGGGGTTTTGCTCTTGCTCAGTCTGGTCTCAAACTCCTGAGCTCAACTGATCCTCCTGCCTTGACCTCCCAGAGTGCTAGGATTATAGGAATGAGCCACTGTGCTTGGCCAGAACCCTGATTCTTAATTTCCAAAATTTAGGAATTGTTAGTTATATTTGTTTTATTTTGACTTCTAGCTTAATCACATTTTAATCAGTGAATATGTTCCGTATTCACTGATTACAAAGTATTTTTCAATATTTTGAAACTTATAAATATCTATCTACTTTATGACAAATTATGACCAATTTTGTTTCATATATGCTTCTAAGTAGCTGTATCTTATACTTACTGCTTTCATATATATTCATGAGGCCACATTTGTTAATTTTATTATTCACCTCTTCTTATTCTCACTGACTTGTTTGCTCATTCTAAGTCACTGACAGAAATGTGTTAAAATTCTCCGTTATGTTTGTGTATTTGTATGTTTTTCTTTCTGGCTCTGTCAAATTTGCCTGTTTATATCTTGTGGTCGTGTTATTTAGAAGCATACAGATTTAAGATTGGTACAGTTCTCTCATGAAGTATACCTTTTTTTGTATTATGAAGGGACTTACTTTTTCACTAAACATCTGTTTAGCATAAAATTTGCTTTGCCTGATATTAGTACAACTGCGGTAGTTTTCTTTTTTTTTTGGTGAGCATTTATCTGATATACATTTTTTATTCTTTTCTGCTTTGTGCTTTAGATGCGTATCTTAAAAATAGTGTCGTACAATGGAGGTCTGAGAAAGTTCACTATAGTATTTCACTTTGAATAGTTGTTCATTTATTATAATTTATTGTACGTTTATTGTTATTAGTGACATGTTTGGATTTAGATGTACTTTTATGTTTTGTCCTACCTGCTCTATGCTTCTTGCTCCCTCTTTTTTTCTTGACTTCCTATGGACGGATAGAGCACGTTTTGTAAATTTTCTTCTTTAACAACATACTAAACTCCCATGTACTCACCCTCAGATTCAACATGGCTGATCTTGTTTCATTTATACCTTCATCCTATTTCTCATGTTTCTAGATGATTTTGAGAAAAGGAAAAATAAAGACATTGTATCATTTCATTCCTAATATTTCAGAATGCGTGTCTAAGAATGCTTGTTTAAAAAAAGAATCCCAGCATTATGATTATATCTAAAATTCAACAATTCATTAATATTATCAATATTTAGTTTCTAGTTTTTCTGATCCTATTATTATTTTTATTATTTCTTCGTTTAAATCAGGATCTGATAAAGATCCTTCTTAAATCTTTTGCTCTCTAGGTCACTTTCTCCAGGTTATCTTCCATCTCATCTTTTTCTGGGATGTCGAAGGCCTTGATAATTTGTTCTGTGGTTTTCCACAGTCTGGACTTTGCTGATTTCATTCTTATTATATCAATCAACCTATTCCTCTGGCTCCTATATTACCAGTAAATTGGCAGTTAGATCCAGAGCTTGAATTGAGATTATGATTTCTTTTCAAGAACACCTGACAGGTGATTTTGCATATTTCCATCAGGCAGTGCACACTACCTATTTTTTTTCTTTCCCTTTTTGTGACATTAGCTGACATTGGGGATCATTACCTAGTTATATTAATTCATCGGGGTCTACAAAAATGGCGGTATTACAATTCTATTGTTCCTTCTTCATTTATTAGTAGCAATACCTCTGCAAAGAGAAACTTCCCCTCCATAGCTCTTTGGTTATCCTGCAGCACAGTGAGATGAGATAAATGCTTAATTCTTTTCCTTTGCCAGTTTCCAAAATAGCAGTTTTGTTTCCTAGCATCCTCCGAAAGTGACAAATGAATTAAAGAACTAAACTGCTCTGAATCATGTATGTGTAAACACATTTGATGTGGTTCAGTCTATCACAGTTACTATCCCTATTTCCACAGGAAATGTCCCATCTTTGGCCTTGTGAACCTCTCTAGGTTGGCACCTAGGTCCTTTTTGACATGAACCTAGTAAGTTTTGGTAGCTTCCATCCTTTCTCCTACCACACCATGTCTGATCCACCTCATGGCACTTCCTGCCTTCCCTTGGAGTCAGCCACTTCTTCAGGAAGTCCTGGTTACTTTTAGTGAGAAATGGTGTTTGAAACCACAGTCTGGGTGCTGGGGGAGCAGGGGGAGCACCCAGAGCAATGAGCATTGTTACCGGATGGGTTATTGTTGCTGAGCCTTTTCAGCAGACAGAGCGAGGAAATATGTAATTAAATAAAAAGAATATATCCTGAGTTCATACTGGTATTTTCAATTCAAATTTAAGGGTTACAGATTCTTACTTAAACTCTTCCATTCTTTTCTTTCTTTTTCTTTTTGAGACAGAGTCTCACTGTGTTACCCTGTGTTACCACTGTGGGTAGAACTGCTGTGGCATCGTAGCTCACAAGCAGTCTCCAACTCAAGTGATCCTCTTGTCTCAGCCTCCTGAGTAGTTGGGACTATAGGCACACAGCACAGGGTCTGACTAGTTTTTAGAGATGGGGTGCCGTTCTGGCTCAGGCTGGTCTTGAACTCTTGACCTCCAGCAATCCACCCATCTTGGCCTCCCGGAGTGTTAGGATCATAGGCGTGAGCCACTGCACCCGGCCCTAAACTCCATTCTTGCACACCAAAAATTTTGGTTTACAATACCTATAAAATTTCTCATTTGCGTTTCCCATGATATACACAAAATACAATAACAATAGTTTAAGATTTTTTTGGTCTTTCTTTCTTTGATTCTTAGCACACGAATATTGTATATCCCACTAGGTTTGTTCAGTTAAATTATTTGGATAAACTGTTTGTGTTTACGTCACCAACTAGATGGCATACATTTGTTTAGATTTGCTTCATGTACATAAATCTGCTAGATTTTTAGGGATTACTTTATAATTTTAGTTTAACTATGTAAAATGTTTACCTAGTTCCACATATATTCAGTGAAGCCTGACTTTTCTTTTTTATTTAAAAAGTTTTTAAATTTGGCTCAGCGCCTGTGGCTCAACAGGCTAAGGCGCCAGCCACGTACACCTGAGCTGGCGGGTTCGAATCCAGGCCGGACCCGCCAAACAACAATGACAGCTGCAACCAAAAAATGGCCGGGCTCAGGTTATTATTATTAGTAGTATAATTCTCGTTGAGACAGAGTCTCACTTTGTGGTCCTGGGTACTGTGCCTGGCTAGTTTTTCTATTCGTAGTAGAGACAGGGTCTTGCTCTTGCTCAGGCTGGTCTCAAATTCCTGAGCTCAAGCAATCTGCTTGCCTCGGCGTCCCAGAGTGCTGGGATTATAGGTGTGAGCCACCGAGCCCGGTCACAGTGTCCATTTTTAAAATTAAGGTTTTAACTTGCTTATAGTAAAATCCATCCTTTTTAGTTTTTAGTTCTGAGCCTTGACAGATGAAAAGGGTCGTGTAGCCACCACCACAGTGAAAATACAGTTGATTCATCACCTTCCCCATGTTACCTGAAACTCAAGTCTTTCTGTACCTCTGACAACCACTGATTTTTTTTTTCCTCTATACTTTTGCTTTTAAAAGTGTCATATAAATGGAATAGTACAGTGTGCACTGAGTCTGGCTCCTCCCCCTTAGCGTGTGGGTTTGAGGTTGGCGTGTGTATCACCAGTTTATTCCATTTTATGGCTGACCAGTGGATCATTGTATGGTTTCACTACAGTGTACTTATCAGTTCCCTAGTTGAGAGACGTTTAGACAGATTATAGGTATTGGATATTATGAATAAAGATGCTGTAAATATTTACACACAGGTTTTCTTGTTAACAGAGATTTTCATTTTATCTGGGTAAATACTGAATGGAACTGCTGGGGTGTACGGCAAGAGTTAAGTTTAACTTCATAAAAAAAAAAAAAAAAGCCAAACTGTTGTCCAAAGTGACTGTGTCAGATTTTGTTGTTGTTGCTGTGTTTTTGGTTAGTTTGTCTTTTTGGTTCTGCCTTCTGTCATTACGGTTTTAACTTGTAATTCCCTAGTGACTAATGATGTTGAGTATTTTTTCATGAGTCTACTTGCCATTTGTATGTCTTCCTTGATGAAAGGTACATTTAAATCTTGTGCTCATTTTAAAAAATGGGTTATTTGATAGTTGTTGAGTTTAAGATATCTTTATATGTTCTAGATATAAATCCGTTATCAGGGATGTGATTTATAAATATTATCCCCCAGGATGTGGCTTGTATTTTCACTCTCCTAATAGTGTCTTCATAGAACAAAACATTTTTAAATATTGATAAAGCATAACTTATTAATTTCCTCTCAAGGATTGTACTCGTGGTGTTTTAGCTGAGAAATTGTTGCCTCACCTGAGATCACGATTTTTTCCTGTATTTTTCCAGAAGTTTTATACTTTGAGCTCTTACATTTTTTCTATAAGGCATTTTGGGTTTATTTTTGTATATGATGCAAGGTATGAATAATGGTTCATCTTTTTGCACATGAGTATCCATTAGGTCAAGCACCATTTTTTAAAGAGAGCATTCTTTCTCCATTGGATTACCTTTGCACCTTTGTCAAAATCAAATGCCCATATATATGTTGGTCTATTTCTGGGCTATTTGTTCCATTGATCTATGTCTTACTTTTCCTTAATACCACATGAATTCGACTCTGAGAATTTTATGGTAAGTGTGGAAATCAGTAATGTGAATCTTCTAACTTTATTTTTATTTTCCAGAATTATTTTGGCTATTCTGCTTCCTTTGCCTTTCCATACACAGTTTAGAATCAGTTTGTTGATTTATACTAAAATTATGGTGGGATGTTTTTTGGAGGGGAGACTTGCCATAATACTGATAGCGAGTCTTTCTTTCTTTTTTTTTGAGACAGAGCCTCAAGCTGTCACCCTGGATAGAGTGCTGTGGCATCACAGCTCACAGCAACCTCCAATTCCTGGGCTCAAGCGAGTCTCTTGCCTCCGCCTCCCAAGTAGCTGGGACTATAGGCGCCTGCCACAA
>CAUYRH010065778.1:0-47781 GCA_963574655.1 Perodicticus potto | reverse complement strand
ACCTGCCTCAGCCTCCGAGAGCGCTAGGATTACAGATGTGAGCCACCTGCCCGGCCCTGAGTTCGTGTCTTAAGATCAAAAAGGCCAATAATGTGATTTTTGGTCTTCAGGATATATACCCAATAAAGGAATTAAAGGATCGAATGGCAGATCTATTTTTAGATCTCTAAGTATCACATCATAATAAAGACATTTGTACCAGAATGTTTATTGCAGCCCAATTCATAATTGCTAAGACGTGGAAGAAGTCCAAATGCCCATCGACCCACGAATGGATTAATAAATTGTGGTACATGTATACCATGGAATACTACGCAGCCTTAAAGAAAGATGGAGACTTTACCTCTCCTGTCTTTTCTTTTTAAACTTCCCTTGTTGTTTCTTTTAAAAAGTGACTAATTATCTAGATTCACTTTTCAAGGTGTAAACAGCTAAACTGAAAATATCCCTTTCTCTGATGGGGGGTGAGAGGGATGAACTGACTCTCTCTTTCCTGTTCTTTCACTTTTCTTCTTTGCTCTTTCTAAATTCTTGACTTTTGGGTCTCTAGTACTGGAAAAAAATGTAGTTAGTCAGAAAATGTCAACACCAGCGAGCTTTTAATTTGACTTATTTGTTTTGGATATAGGTTTGTCACCAACTGGTGTCATTTTAAGAAAACATTACATTGATTTGTATGAGTTGGGTAGATTGAGTGTGGAGAAAATTAGCCATAAGATACAGAAACCAAGACAGAAAAGAAAAATGAAAATATACTGGAAATGAAGAGGAGAGATAGATAGGAGGAGCAGAAGAAGGAAAATGACATGGATTGAGGTGGAAAATATATTTGAATCCACCTGTGACTCTGCTGTCAAAGTTTGGCTACAAAACAGAATGATGATTGAGGTGCCAGATTCAGCAAAGAAAAATATACGCAGTGAAATTTGAATTTTAGGTAAATAATGAAAAATTTTTTAGTGTAAATGTATCTCATTTGAATAGTTCATGGGCATGCTAAGTGTGAGACTGTGGAGATTTTTCTTTCTGAGGGTCAATAGGTTATCTTGTTAGCATTCTGAAACCTGCAGGTGCTACTGAGTGCAGCTGATATTCTAAGACTAGAACCTGGGGGCGTTGCATTGTTAAGTTCCCGGAACACAGAGCCTCTGCCTTGTTTCAACAAATGACCTTAGAACAACAAATGTTCTTTCTTCCTTCTCATTTAAGCACTGTGACTATACTTTGCATGTATGCATAACATATTATGTGTGTGTATACGTATATATATAAAAATTAACTTTTTACTATGGAAATTTTTCAAATGTATACAAGTGTGAAAAAATTATACTGAATTTCATTACCCTATTTGACTATCTTATTTCATTTAATCTTTTCTTTACTTCTTTTATTTTTCTGGAGTATTTTAAAGAAAATTCCAAATTTTGTCTAGGGAGGCAGGATTGGGAAGGATGAGGGGAGGTAGGAATGGGGAAGAGACAGGGCCAGCAGGTTGGGGTGGAAGTTGGCAGAATTCTCCTTTTTGGCTTTCTCTGAAACATCTGTCTTATGAAAAGTACTAATTTTTTACCCCCATTACTCCTAGCTTTATATATCACACAAGTCTATACTTTTTAGGGTAACTAGTGGGTTCTCTGATTTAATTATTGAAATATTCCTAAAATTGGGTTTGAAGACGCCGAGAGCAGCATGGCAGAGTACATGCAAGTCGTGTGCAGAGAGTCACCTGGGGACTTGTTAAAGCACGGATCCTGAGTTTTAACCCCACCCCAGAGATCTTGATTTAGGAGATCTAGGGCAGGGCTGGAGAATTTATAGTTTTACAAGTTTCTTGGTGATATGTTAATGGCAGTCCAGGGAGTATTTTGTGAGAAGGACCCCTTATGTGGTAGAAAACGTATTGGTCATGTAAGTCTGAAGAAGATCCTTAGTTCTGTAACCTTGGGCAGGATATGTAAACTCTCAGCTCCAGCTTCTTCCTCTGTGATCAACAAGTGCTCATCCCTTCTTCTTTTTCAATGATGATTTGCTGCTTTTAAAAGCAAGAGGTCATCTTTCCTTTATGGTTGTCAGCAGCAAGTCAGAAATGGTTTTCCCTGCATTCATTCTTCATGTAATCTCAGAATTTGGTTATGTCTTTAGTGTAGAGTTTTGGGTCAACAATTCTGAGCTTAAAGAATTGCACTCTGGATGGGTATGGTGACTCATGGCTATAATCCTAGCACTCTGGGAGGCCAAGGCAGGAGGATTGCTTGAGAGTTCAAGACCCACCCAAGAAAGATGGAGACTATCTCTACTAAAAACGGAAAAGTTAACTGGGCTTTGTTGCAGGTGCCTGTAGTCCCAGCTACTCAGGAGGATCACTTGAGAGGTTGAGGCCACGGCACTCCATCCTGGGCAACAAAGTGAGACTCTGTCTCAAAAGAAAAAAAAAATTGTACTCAAAATCTTGAAGCCAGGGAATGAGGGGAAAACAACTATAATCCATTCATTCAACAAATACCTTTTGAACCTTCTAGTGGGGTGAGTAAAAAGGGACAATCTAGGTAGGGTCCTAATGAACTAGGAAAAATACAATGATGAGTCAAAGTCAGATAATGATCTGTATTATTCTCTTATAATTCTGGAGGCTAGAAAGCCCAAGTCAGCTCCACTGGGATGAAGGCAGGGTGCTGACAGGGCCACATTCTCTCCGGATAGAATGTGTCTCTGTCTCTTTACAGCTTCTGGAGCTTCATTCCTTGGCTCACGGCACCTTCATCTTCAGAGTCAGCAGTGGGATATCTTCAAATCTCTCTCTTTCTTCTGTTGTGGCAATAGGTGAAGGTGGTTTGCTGCTGTGAAGACTGTGGATACAGGTGGAAGATGACTTAGGAAGGATGGGAACAATGTCAGAGAGTAGTGATTACAATCTGCTGCAAACGTCCCAGGAGTCGTGTGGTCATATAGCAATAAGGGTAAACATTTATGAGAAGGTTTCCACTTGCCAGGTGTTTTACAGCCAGCCTTTCCTCCTTTAATACTCATAACAACCCTTTATGAGGGAGGTACTGTATTACACATGAAAAAACTAAAGTACAAAGTGCAATTTGCCCTGAGTCAGCTGGTTCACAAATAGTAACCTGATTATAAGGCAGGCAGCCAGCCTGCAGAACCGAAATCTAAGGAAACCTTGCTGGTCTGTGTGTAGTCTGACCACTCAGGAACTTGTTAAAAATGAAGAGTCTCAGGCTCCTACTTGACTGATAGAATCAGAATCTGCATTTGAACTACAGTCTGCATTTGACTGATAGAATCAGAAACTGCATTTGTGCATTGATCCAAATGCACATTAAAGTCTGAGAAGCATAGCTACAAAGCACTGCACTTGAAGTGCATTGAAGCTACAGGGTCAGCAGCTGTGGAACTGAAACATCTCTGATGTTTGCCCTGACAATCTTCGGGAGCCCAGTTAGTCTGATGAGTCTTCATTGCCTAAGAAAATAACAACTAACCCACCAATCTCTCTACATTCATGTCTCCAGGCTTAAGGAAGGGACACCACGGTGTGTTCTGAAGAGCAGTTACTTGTCTCCTGGGTGCTAAGATAGTTGGCGACTCAGTTATTTATCACTCTGTGTGCTGCAAAGTCCAGTGTGATAAATTATGAAAGAGTGTTATTGAATTACAGCAGCCTCGCTTACATCAGATGCTGGTGGTAGGCATATTTTGGGCACTATAATTATCACACAGCAAGGAGAGACTCTTTCGTGATGAGTGTACTTATAAAAGATGCTTATTCACAGAGGCCTGCTCTTACCCCAGGTCCTTGTTAGACTGGTACACCATTTCTAAACCTCAGAGTGTGTGGCTTTGTTTGAACGAAGGAGGAATGTTTGAATGATAGGACGGAAGATGGTTTGTAAGACTACTGCTTATCACGGACTACTTACGTTACAACTACCTGGTGCTGGTTAAAAATGTAGATATCTGGGCCCTACTTGGGAAATTAAGTCTCTAGGTGGATTATCTAGAAATTTTAATTTTTAATATGGTTATCATATAAACTAATCTTTGAGAGTTACTGTTGTGTATAATCAGACCTAACCCCTTTGTTATTGTATGGATAAGGAATCAGAAAAAGAGTAGTATAATGACTTGTATAAAATTTTAGTGCCCCAGATATAGTTACATTTCTCATTTTCCTTTATCATATACATGTATGTATATAAGTTTGGTATTGGCTGGCTTTTCAGAAGGGCGTTTTAGTTCTATTAGCATCTATAAAGCAAGGGCTAGCTGATTGTGAGTAGTAAGATAGACAAGTAAATGCTAAATAATCAGTAGCTAAACTTGAAAACATTTCTCATGCAATATTAAGATCATTTGCCACCAGGAATGCCAAATTCACAGGATTTAACTAGAATTTAAAAAGTTAAGGCATCTGGCGGAGTTCCTTGAAAGAAATGCATAGTGCCCCAAGTTGCCAGGAGAGGGCAGCAGAGAGCTGCTGAACGGCCCGTATAGGCCCAGTGAACCAAGGTTCTCAGTTAGCAGGATGTTAGAACTGCAGCCAAGAGCTGGCTACCCTGGGAGTGTCTGCTAAGGACATCACTAATTTGAATAGCCTGGAACTTAGCCCTAAACAAGGATTGTGGAGTTGGGAGCAGAGGCAATTACCCCTCAGAAGACAATGTCCACACCAGTGGGTCAAAGAGAGGAGCGGAAGTCAGGAATATGAACTGGAGGGTTGGGAGCAGGGGCAAGGGAAAGTGTGTCAGAGTGATAGTGCGGTTGTCAGCTAGTTATCCTGACTCTCAGTATAGCAGGGGCTGCTGTCTTGCGCAGGAAACGGTGGGGCTTCCAACAAAGAATCACATTTTAAAACCATAATCACATTATTAAAAAACCTAGAACTTAATTTCTTATTTGAGAAACCACTTGGTAGTGAGAGCATCAAATTCTTTTCTGAAAATGCCTCATATTAAAAACAAACAATTTAAGAAATCCAAGACAGTGCTTGATTAAATAGTATAATTACAGTATAATCAATATGTGCTGGAGAAGTTTCAGGGAAAGGAAAGATCAATGAAGGTTTGAGTGGTGAAGGAAGGCTTCTTTATGGAAGTGGAATTTGATCTGAGCCTTAATGGATGGGTATGATTTAGAAAGGCACAGAGGACACTCAATGACCAGAGGGAGAAAGACTCAGTGCTCAGTCTGTGTGCAGGCCTCTAAGGAGGCCACCGTCTATACCCTCAAGGAGGTACCTTGAGTGCACAATGGGCTGGGGCCTTATATGCTCAAGACCTTGTTTGACTTTTGGTAAACAATTTTTTGTTTGGATAGTTTCCAATATGTTTCGAAAGAATAGAGTCCAGCTTTTTTATGTGAATGAGCATGTCATTCACTCAGAGGAAATAAACACTGATGCCACATGCTTCTGAGACAGGGAGCTCACAATAAGATACATTGCTAGGAAGCAGATGATGCCTGATTCCTTCAAGTAAGGGCATCAAAATCTTGACTCCATGAATAGGAAGAATCTATTCATTTCCTGTCCAGAAAATATACTTAGATTTCTATAAAGAAGATAAAAGGTTTTGTTGAGAATTCTGTGATCAGAACCAGAAGTTGGCATAGTTGTCTATGCCTTATATAATAAAAGACACAAGAGATATATCTTCTTATCATTTACAGTTGTGGCCCAGATATTAGTTGTGATTCAGTGGGTAGACTTTCCTTGTATATCTCATTTCTCCTGGGATTTTAGCATTCTTCTTCTTGTTAGCTTTTTATTACCAATCACTGATAGATCTTTTTTGTCTTTGCTTATACGCTTGCCTAAAATATGTCCTTTTCAACTAATTTTTATAAAAGGCTTCATGCCCTTCCAATGTACCCTGCAAAGTATTTTAGCCTATATTTGGGTTCATGACACACCAGCTCTTTTGCAATGTTAGAGAACGTTTCTCAACTTTTTTCATTATTAATTATTATCATTACTTTTAGTCTGAGCAAATTAAAGATAAAGATTTAGTCTGAGCAAATTAAACATAAAACATTTTAAAGATAAAATGTTTTTCCATTGCTAACAGTGGCTCCCAATGGTAGTGATTCTCGTGGGAATTGTGATCGGCTTGGGGTGATGTAGGAAAGGAAATAACACCCATCACCAAGGGGAATATATCACAGAGATGCTGAGAAATGCTCCCATCCACTCGCTGAGATGCTTTTAGCTAAGAAGCATTGCTGTTACTTCAGGATTCAGGATGCTCTCTCTGTGTGTGTATGGGTGTATGTGTACATGTTGGTGTGGGTGTTTTGTAGTTGGTAAGAAGTGTGCTCCTTCTTGTTGGTTTGGAAGGAGTGTTTTTAATCCTTTTGGCGAATCCCTTCTGTAGGTTAAATTACTTCCCACCTAGGATCCTAGATGAAAGTATGTTCTTCATTGGGCAGTGCCAAGGATGCCAGGATGGATCTCGGACAACACCTCTACATTTCTTCCTAGCAGCATGATTTAGAAAGAGCCCAGATAAAGTTTCATTTAATCATTTAATGCTTAATATTGGAATCTATGTTCTTTCAAGAAGGCATTTTCCTTTGTGACATTCCTCAGTGTCTCAAGCCATCCATAAAATATTATTTCAGGAAGATAAATGAGAGGTTAGGATCAATTGTTTGAAGCTCTGCCAAACAAAAGGAATAACTTAGATGAGAAGAAATTAACCACTTGAGTACATTTAATACCTCCAAATGGCTGAGAGTTGTTAGAAGTCATTAAAGAATCAGCAATCACGGAAGAATCCAGCTTTAGTGAGTATAGGCCAGGAATTTAAACAGTGTTGATAGGTTCGTGCTTGTTTTCTTTTGAATAGAATATCTACTCTCTTCTTTTCTCAACCCATTGTGCCTCTTTCCAAGTCTTGGTGTGTTAATTGGGGGTGCGGCTTATGTGACCTTGGCAGGTGGGGTAAGGATGGGATTCTTGGACAGTGAACTGTTTTCTGAAATCGCTCTCATCTCTGAGGCAGAAGGTCTGAGCTGGGCTCCTTCCTAGTTTGATGAACTCCAAGGTCAACTAGTTCCATCAGAGTGTTTAGCTGATGTCTGCTGGTGACTTCTGCTTCTGTGCCCCAGTGGTCTGGCTTCTCTCATTACACTTGGTGACCCAGTTAACTTAGCCCCTGCCTAGGTTCATGCTGTGTCGTGGGCACCCCTGAAGTCCAAGTGAAACTCCACTATTGTGATCCCTTCTGTGAAACTTTCCAGATAGATTTTCTGGAGCTTTGGGAAGTTTTTGGTACCATACATGAAACTAGAAGGCAGTTTGGAGAGTTAACTGAGGCCTTTTCTCTGTCTAATTATTTCTCATCATCAAATTTGATCTGAGGTCAAATCTTATCTAATACAACCCTGCTTCATGTAATATCCATTAGCACATGGGTACAAGGGGAGATTGAGTATGTTCGCTCCAGTGTTGGCAACCATAGCTGGACAGAAGTCTTTCCCTTTTTTGGAAACTCCCTCAACCCTTCCAACCCCCTTTTATTTTTGAGACAAAATCTCATTCTCCTGCCCAGGCTAGAGTGCCATGACATCAACCTGGCTTATAGCAACCTCAAACTCCTGGGTTTAAGGGATCCTCCTGCCTCAGCCTCCTCTTGAGTAGCTGGAACAATAGGCAGCTGCTATGATGCCCCAGCTAATTTTTCTATTTTTAGTAGAGATGAGGTCTCACTCTTACTCAGACTGGTCTTGAACTCCTGAGCTCAAGCAATCCTCCTCCTTGGCCTCTCAGAGTGCTAGGATTACAGGTGCCTCAACTTCCTATTTAATACACCTCTGATCTTTGGGTATCTAATCCTAAGAGGGGAGATTGTGTATATCTTGCCTTCCTCTGCCCCCTTTCTTAATTCCACCATTCCTGAGCTTGGAAAGGAAGAACTTTGTGCTTTCCACTTCTATGTCCTATCTTTTTTCTACCCCAGGGCAGCAGGCCTCAGGGTGAGCCCTCAAATGTAGGAGGAGTAGCTTCCCTATGGAATATTCTCTCTCAGCATGTAATCCACGGACCAGAAGCAACAGCATCACTTGAAAGTTTACTAGACACAAGGCCCTTGGTCCAAGGTGGACCAGAATCTGTATTGTTAAACAAGATCCCCAGGTAACTTGTATACACATTAAGTTTTGAGAAGCATAGGTATTGAAGAAACTGTATAAGAAGTTCAGGATGAGGAAAGGCAAAAAAGAAAGCTATTTGATTGTATGAAAAATATTTTTCCTTTTACATTTTGAAAAAAGAGAAGAAAATAAAGGTGAACAAAAATGAGGTGAATAAAATGGTTGAGCTGGCGACAGTATAATTTGTTGGACTGAAGTTTTTCTTTTGTATGCTTACTATGGTACTATGAAGTTTGTAAGTAGGAAGCAAGTTAATTGATTTGTGTCACATACCCAGGCTTCTTAAAGTGTGTTTTGCAAAATGCTGTAAAAAGGAAGGTTTCATAATCAAATTAGTTTGGAAAATGCTGTGAACTATATATTCCTCTTGGAGACTTACAATAAGTGTTATCATTATAAAGGTATAGAAGAGTCCTGCCAAGAAATGTCTCTAATCTTATCTAACACATTAGCATACTACCCAACTTGTGTTCACTGGAACATGTTAGAATATTCAAATCTAAAATAACCCCCTTTTATTAAATATGAAATGATTAGTGGGTCTAACTGTGATGTCCCCAAGCTTCACCTGGTTGCTCATAATTGGTTTAGATGGACCCAGGATTCTTTTCACTCACCAGCAAGGCAAGGGGCTGTAGGATCTACAGAATTCTCTCTAGGCTATGCCCCCCACTTCCACTCTCAGTCCTGGCCCCAGTTGCTTAGATGTCTGCTTCTTTATCCAGTCTTTGTTTTCTGCCCATCTCACTCAGCCATTCATCTCACTGAGTGCTTGCTTGCTTTCTACTTCAGTTTTACCCCACATGCTACTTCTTAGATCTCCTTGAAATTGAGAAGAAAACAGGTGAGAAACAAGCTGACATCTCCCATTCATAACACAGCTCAGGCTCCCAGGCCAGATTCCTGAGACTCCTGATGACTAGGAGGAGAGCTGGACAATTACTGAAGTAAATCTACCCTAATGAGTCAGCAGTGATCACCTGAGAGCTGTCAGAGGCAAAAACATGACTTTGCAAATCCTAAAATTTCTCTATCATTTCCTAGCATAGTCTTGGAAAAACAATTCAGATTCTGTGTAAGGTCTGTCTTGCAATTTTACGTTTGTTCTAGTAGTATTGTGTAGTTAAAGCACATAACCATTCAGAGAGAATAGGGTCACAAAGATTTTTTTTCTCTTTTTTCTTATAGTGGAAAGAGTCTTATGCTTGAAAATCAAGCCTCATTCCATAGTTATGCATGCAGCCAGTTGAGTATAAATTAACATAAAGTATGTTCCATGAAAATAGTTTTGCTAGATACTAAAGGAGAGTCTTGCAGCCAGAAAACTTGGGAACTGCTAGAGATAAGAGTTGAAATATTAATGGGATCATGTTGGGATAGAAGAAATGTCAGAAAGTCAGTGGTTGTGAGAGGGTAGTAGAATTATAACCCACACTCACGTGATGGGCTTGTGGTGGGTAGAATGGATTTGCCTGCCCCGGACTTGGATTACCCAATCCACGGCCACACATCTTATCCGGGTCAATGAGACGTTAGCAGCCCTCATATCAGCAGTGGTGTAAAACATGCCTTGTGTGAGAGCTTACCCTCTGTAGCTGCTCTGTCTCCAGAAGCTAACATGAATCTAACCATTGGCCCAAAGCTAAGCCCAGCCAACCTTCAGCCTGAAGTAAAGGAGCCCAGCAGACAGCCAAATTATAGTCAACCAGTAGATCTGTGAGTGTGAGAACAAATGTTTGCAGTAAGCCATGGAGTTTTGGGAGTTGTTTGGTAGGCAGTATTATTATGTCGACAGCTGCCTAAAATTCCGGGTTAAACAAAGTTAAATAGATTTCTCTATTGCATTACTTCTTAGAGACCTTAATCTGCTAAGCATGTGGCAAATCGTTAAGTGATCATAGAATGAAATACATTTCTCTCTGGACCTTTTTATCAGAACACCATATGAGACTAAGGCAGTGAGGATATAACTGGAGTTGGCCTCTAGGAGGAGGGCAATTAACTCTCTCTTCCCCAGGCATGCTTCTCCCAGGTAGCTCTCATGGAGAAGTCCATCCTGAGGGGCTTGCTAATATAATGTGTTTCAAGCCTGCTGGTTGCTGGGTCACAGTGTTAGAAGACCAAGTTTTGGGCATGGAGAGAGGAAAGGTAAAATTTTTCAGATTGTTCCATATTTTATGTACTTAGCTATTAATAATATTGATTATTTCTTAAGAGATGGGTACATAAATTAGTATTAAATGGGGGGAAATACATAATGTAAGGTGAAGAAGAAGACGCCCAGCTGTGAGGAGTGTCAGAGTAAAAATACGAGCCCACGTGGGCTGGTCACTGGGATGTGTTTTCTTTCTGAATTTATCTTGTGCATCACTTTCTGTTACAGAGCTGCCACAGCTCTGGAAGGAGTCTCGTGCCTTGGGCAGGCCTAGGTGGGCAGCCTTATGATGCTTTGCTATAGTCTGTTTTCCTTCTGGGTGCACGTGTTCCTGGGTTCCTCTTTCCTTCCTTGTTCTTCTGATGGGAACAATGAAACCTGAATGCTGACTGAGATCAGGAGACCAAAGAGGCTATTTGCTTCTAGTCTTTGGGACAGGGGTTAGAAAACTCTGCTTTTCCAGGACCACACAGTAAATATTTTAGGCTTTGTAGGCCATGCAATCTCTAGTACAACTACTCACCTCTGTCACTGAAGTGAGAAGGCAGCCATAAATCATACTTAAATTAATGGCTGTGGCTGGGTTCCCACTAAAACTTTCCTTACAAAAATAGGCAATGGGCAGGATTTGGCTCATAGGCTGTACTTTGCTATTTTGGCAAATGATTTCTTACAGCCAACACATCACGGTGCTTTAAGCCCACTGAAGTGCATTGTAAACAGAATGCATTTTTTTTTTAAATTTCTCCTCCGTGTATTTTACTCATGAATCTGTGGCATGAAATGCTGCCTTGTGTGGCATCTTTAATTTTTTCTTTTCTTTTTTTTTCTTTTTTTCACAGAGAGGACAGAAAAATAGCTTGTGATGCTTTTGTCAGGTGAGCTGGACCTGGAATAATTTTGCCGCTATTTGGGGAAAAATAGTTGAATGAAATGCTCTACATTTACTTTTGAATTTTCTACAAAAGACAAGGTGTCCAAAAAAAATTCAATAGCAACATAAATTACAGCAAATGAAATATTGCAACTTGATTAATTTAAAAAAAAAAAAAAGCAAGAGAACCATCCCTGAGAAATAAAGACACCAGTGTATTGTTTGTGCATTAAAAGTATAGTCAGCAATAAGCTCTTCTTTGAAAGTTTGATAAAATTCTGGTGTAAAGCCATCCGCCACTAAACTTACAAAATTTTTAAAAAATGTTTTGAATTTTGGAATTATGGATAACACTTTGTGAACCTGTAGAAAATAATCATATTTAAGGAACTTTTCTATGTAAGTCAAGGCCCACTCTGATGTCATGTCCTTCATAAAATTTTCTGAGGCAATTCAAGCTTAAACAATGACGCTCCTAGGCTCGGCGCCTGTGGCTCAATGGGCTAAGGCACCAGCCATGTACAACTGAGCTGGCAGGTTCGAATCCAGCCCGGGCCCGCCAAACAGCAATGACAGCTGCAACCAAAAAATGGCCGGGCGTTGTGGCGGGCGCCTGTAGTCCCAGCTACTTGGGAGGCGGAGGCAAGAGACTCGCCTGAGCCCAGGAATTGGGGGTTGCTGTGAGCTGTGATGCCAAGGCACTCGATGCAGGGTGACAGCTTGAGGGTCTGTCTCAAAAAGAAAAACAAAATGACGCTTCTTTTGAACTGCTACAGCATTTTGAGCTTATTCTTCACATATTGGCTTTAAGAAAAACTCTTAATAGTGAAATGTTCAATTAAATGCCCAAGTAAAAAATGTAGTATAAGAAACCCCCATAAAGTCATCATTGATAACAATCTTATTTGAAACATCAGAACCACTTCACTTCACCTGTAAATATTTAGCAACACACTACTTTTTATTCTGCTTACATGAGTAAATGCTTCATTTCCGTATTATAATGTAGAGTCCTTGAGGGCAAATGTTGTATGTTTTTCATTCCTGTTTCCCAATTAGCTCTTTTCAGCAAGAAATTTTATACAGAAAATAAATCGTGTCCTGAGGATTGCTTAAACAATGCTTGGCATTAGACAGTGCTTTTTAAACTGTAGTGTGTATCCAAATACCTGGAGGGCTTGTTAAAAGGAAAATGATTAGCTAGATGTGATGGCTCACATCTATAATCTCAGCTTTTTGGGAGGCTGAGGCAAGAGGATCCCTTGAGTCCAGGTATCGGAGACCATCCTATGCAACAGATCCTGTCTCTACAAAAAGTTTAAAAATGGGGTGGCCATAGTGGCACACAAACTGTAGTCCCCAGCTACTCAGGAGGCTGAGGCAGGGGGATCACTTGAGCCCAGGGGTTCAAGGATTCTGTGAGTTATGATTGAGGCCACTGGACAGAGCAAGATTCTATCTCAAAAAAATTAAAAATAAAAAGGAAGATTATTGGCTCCCACTCCCAGAGTTCCTTAACCACTGGGTTTAGGGTAGGGTGTGAGATTGTGCATTTCCAAAAATGGTTATGGTGATGATGGTCCAGACCACCTGCTAGAACTCCTGCATTAGATGTCGACACTTACCTACTCCAATGAAACAGATGCTCTTTTAATCAAGTGTCAACCACATGAGAATATTTGGGAGGAATACAGGAAGAAATTTTTTTTTTTTTGAGACATTCGCACTATGTCACCCTTGGTAGAGTGCTGTTGCATCACAGCTCACAGTAACCTCAAACTCTTAGGCTTAAGCGATTCTCTTGCCTCAGCCTCCCAAGTAGCTGGGACTTCAGGCATCCACCACAATGCCGTGCTATTTTTTGGTTATAATTGTCATTGTTGTTTGGCAGGCCCAGGCTGGGTTCGAACCCGCCAGCTCCGGTGTATGTGGCTGGTGCCCTAGCCACTGAGCTATAGGCACTGAGCCAGAAAGAAATAATTCTTATAAATCTTTACTTGTGTGGCGTTTATAAGATACTGTATAAGGAGTACATAAAACAATACATGAGAACTGGTAAGAAATATAGGTGCTTGAGTCCCACATCAGAACATTCTCATTGGGCAGCACCTGTGGCTCAGTGGGTAGGGTGCTGGCCCCATGTACCAAGGGTGGCAGGTTTGAATCCGGGCCGGGCCAAACTGCAACAACAACAACAGAAGGACATTCTCATCTAATTAGTATAGAGTAGGCCCCCCTTTTTTTAAAGCTCCCTGGTGATTCTAGTGTGTACTTACATACTATTCCACCAGGGTCTACAGAAGAAGTGAGACTAGAATTTTTCCTTGAGTTATGATGGGGAATTTAACTGACAGCTTACAGTGTGCAGGGCCTTCCAGAGTTGGAGAGTCAGGTAACATAAGGCGCCAAATGCTCTTTCAGGTCTTTCTAAGACATTGAGTGGTACTTGAAAATATTTTAAAATATTCAGGGTTTGTACAGCATAGTTTGTCTTTTTTTCCCATTTGTTACTGATACTCTTGGACAAGTCAAATTCTAAGAGCTCAAGTTTTCCCACATGTAAGATGGGGATAATAATTATACCTACCTCACAGTGTTTTTAAGACAAGTAAATGATTTTAACATATATAGGAGGAGCCTTAGAGCAATGTTTAGTAATGGTAATTATTATTTATTGAACATCATCTACAAGTCAGGCAGGGATCCTGAATGAGAATATTTTGTTCTCATTAGATCCTTTTTAATGTCACAAAACCACTGTATATTTTTCACCTCTTTTTGAGGTAGGTATGGAAAGTTTTGAGATAGGGAGGGAGTTTAATCATCCACCTGACAGAGGAAAAAGGCATCCAGTGCCTTACATAAAGAGTGGGAAAGAGAGCACCAGAACTCAAGTATTCCAAACTCCCCAAGTGTGCTCTTTCTTTCAATGTGAATAAGCAAGCAAACCAACAAAAAACAAAAGCAAAAAATTGTAGAGGAATTAAAGCAATTGTCCTTTTTGTTTGCAAATACAGGGTGGCCATAAAGTTTGCGTGCAATTTAAATTAGTTTAACATAGTAAATTGCACTGGAACTTCATGGCCACTCTGTACCTCCCTCCCTTCCACAAAGACACACACCCCTAGGGAAATGAAATCAATCTTCCTTCTATCATTCCCTGCTTATCCACAAATGGGATGTCTAATTCGTGAACAACCTATACTCTTCCTGGAGCTGTGTTTCTTGTTCAGCTATAATTTTAGTCAAGGGTTGTCAGGTTTTATCTCATTTACTGGGGAGATCCTTCATTTAGGAGAGATTCTTTCATGCTCTCAAGGAAAATCTAGAAAATGAGCCATGTTCAACCTTTGATCCTACTCCATTTCTTGCTTTGTGAAAAAAAAACTTCTATTTGTATAAATCAACTTTAATAGGGTTTTCTATTGTCTGCAGCTAAAAATAATTTCTAACAGTTATTTGAAAATGTACAAAAATCTTAATTTGTCTTAATATCTTTTATTATGATTATTATTTAAGACCTTTGTTAACAGGTGCTTGCAATTTGCTGACTTTTTTGAAAAAATCAAGTTAATTTTTTTGTTTTTTTTTTTAAGACAGACTCTCAAGCTGTCGCCCTGGGTAGAGTGCTGTTGCATCACAGCTCACAGCAACCTCAAACTCCTGGGCTTGGGCAATTCTCTTGCCTCAGCTTCCCTAGTAGCTGGGACTATAGGCACCTGCCACAAAGCCCAGCTATTTTTTGGTTGTAGTTGTCATTGTTGTTTGGCAGGCCCAGCCTGGATTCAAACCTGCCAGCTCTGGTGTATGTGACTGGTGCCTTAGCCACTTGAACTACAAGTGCCAAGCCAAGTTGAAAATTTTTATTACAAATTAAAAATGAAGTTCTTTAAAATCTCAACCAGATATGCAATAATTCATAAACCTTTAAAGGCATATTGAGAAAACCAGTCTTTTTAAAAACACACACACACACTTGTTATGACCAGAAAAGTTGTCTTTAGGTAAAAATACAAAAACACGGTGCATAATAATGCAAATAGTTCTTGTCATCTGGTCAGGAGAGAAAAAGCAAGCAATTGAGGTCTCTAGCTCCAATCTTTGTTCATTAATTATTGCTGGAGTTTCATATTCATTTCTTGTTGTTGGATGGCTAAACTGGATGATGGAGGAGATGGTAACCTAACATTTAGTTGGCCCTGCCCCACTCAGCGTCGGAGCAAAGGAGAGATTCTCAGCTGGTGGATTGGCTGCTTTTGTCTTTTTGCCATCTTGGGATTTAGGATTTTCTGGGCTCTGCCAGTCACTAATTAAAATTGCCGTGGTACTGAGGTTGAGGCATCTGCTGACCTTGGGACTCATCTCCTTGATTCTCTTTATCTTCCTCCTCGACGTCCTCTCCGTGCTGTCTTTGGCAAGGAGAGCCACTGTGGAACCGTGGTCTATGACCCCTGTACATATTCTGTCTTACTAGTCTACCTTGTTCTCCTGCACCCTGGTTGTCAGCTCTCTCCTCCAGCTCTTCTTCCTGCACAGAAGGGTTAGAATACTGTGGTCACTGCCCATAGGGTCTCCACATGTTGTAAGGTGGGATCCTTTGCCTGCGGTAGGGCTGGCGTTGTAGAGCCTGGCCTACAGAAGCACACTCTGATCACTCGTTCTTTTCCCCGCTGTCACTATTCTGGTAATTCTGCTGATAATTGCATGGAGGACCCCTATGACATGGATAGAGCCTGTAATGGTTACCATTTGCTGTGTATTTACTGCCTTGGCCTGGAATACCGCTAGGGCCTGTAACATTTGCTGCCTTTGTGCCCTTTTCTCCTTCAACATCAAGTTCACAGTCTCTCCATCTCCTATACTGCAAAGGTACTTCCCAGGGTTATTGGTCTTTACAGCAGTCTGGTGTACAAATTCATCTTCCTTGGTGTCATTTCTATTGATGAAACCATATCTGGTTTTTACATTGAATAATTTTAATGTTCCCAAAACCTTCATGACGATGACCTTCTTGTCCCTGCTGACAGGCATCCCAGATGTGAGGCCACCTGGGCCACTGCTCCCTGCACCATGCCCAGTGCTGAGCTTGGTGTCATAATATCTTAATTTATACTTCCTTCTTCAGAATATAGTTTGCAATTCCTGTTAGGTCCAATTGAAGATATCAGCTCTAACGTAGCAGTATTTGTAGTAGTAATGACAATACTGCTTTGGTTTATATGCCCTAGACCAACTGTATTAGATATCAGGCATTTACATTTATTTAAATTAAATTCTATACTGAACAATGTCTAGACATATTATTTCTAGAGACATGGGGAGGTATATGATTCTCCTTGCCCTTTTAAACATTAAATGAGGTATCTCGTATCTCACTATAACTATTACTGAATCAAAATAGCATCATTTAGAGATGAAGAAACTCCGTTGAAGCAAGTCTTCTGGACAGATAGAAGCTAAAAGGTAAATTCAAATGAGCATTTTTTTCAAAGCTTAAGATGATCATAGTGTTTAAAGTATGTGAATGACTTTGTACACATCCGTTTTCAATCATACAGAAAACTCAACACCAGTTGCAGACTAATGACCATGTTATTTAATCAGGAGTTACATCCTTCAGTGTGATTCCTGCCCATAGAAACCAGCAGAAGAAAACCCCAGGAGGTTTTAGGCATTATATCTCTATTTATGATACTCATATTTTTCCACTACATTTGTGTTTTTCCTACCCTTTCATTATTCGAAACCCAATGCAATATATGTAATATGTCACCAAGTACCTGTTACATGAAAGGAACATGTTAAAGTGGCTATATTAATCTTCTAGTATGCAAGGATGGGGATAGGAGATGAGGAATCCAGGCTCTTCTATCCTCCTGATACCCACCTTCATCTTCTTGCTTGTCATAGCCCAATGATGGGCACCAAGCCTCTAACCATTGCTGGGTACAATGCACACTTATCTAGGTGATAGGCACTCTTAAAAACTTGACTCAAATGGTGCAAAAGCAATTTAGGCAACCATAACCATCACATTCTGAAATAAAATTAAATTAAAATTAAAATAGCTAAAAAAAAAGTAAGGCTTCTTGGCCTCTGTGGCCTTTTGTCACGACAGCGGAAACCAATTCACTGTCTATGGCAAATGTATCTTGGTCTGTAAACTTTCTCACTTCTGTACACCTATCTTTCTCTTCATGCTTGCTTAATAAAAAAAAGAAAAAAGGCTGGGCACCAGCCAAGTACATTGGAGCTGACGGGTTTGAATCCAGCCTGGGCCTGCCAAACGACGACAATTGCAACCAGAAAATATCTGGGTGTTGTGGCAGACGCCTATAGTCTCAGCTACTTTGGAGGCTGAGGCAAGAGAATTGCTTAAGCCCAAGAGTTTGAGGTTGCTGTGAGCTGTGACACCACAGTTCTCTACACAGGTGACAGTGAGACTCAGTCTCAAAAAACCCCAAAAAACAAAAAAGTCTTCTCAGAGGCCCTACCCATTGGCTTTCAAGTGTTTACCTGAAACACAGTGCAAGTCCCAAAGGGAGCTATGTATGCAATTTTAAATTATCTGCAACCATATTAAAAGGTAAAGAGATTAAATTAATTTTAACAATACATTTCATTTAACCAAAAATATCCAAAATGTTATTTTCACATGTGGTCAACACTTTTTAAATTGAAATATTTTCATTCTTTTTTTTTTTTTTTTTTTGCACTATCTGCAAATCCAGTGTATAGCTCAATTTAAACTAGGCACATTTCAAGTACTCTGTAGCCACAAGTCACTGTATTAGGTAGGAAAACTGTGATAATGTGATAGAATAAGAGATATATATTTGCTCTCTGTCCTGGTTTCTGCGCCAGAGCTCCTGAAGTCCTTGGAATTTCCTGAGTAACAAGAGCATCTAGGAAAACTGTGATAATGTGATAGAATAAGAGATATATATTTGCTCTCTGTCCTGGTTTCTGGGCCAGAGCTCCTGAAGTCCTTGGAATTTCCCGAGTAACAAGAGCATCTTTTGTTCTAATGAGGTAACTCTTGGTGGGCAGAGGGCTCCTGGATAGCCTCAGGATGGGGCTGGTTGCCAGGGGAACCAATCCTGTCACTAAGTGAATTGGAATTTTGAGCCTCACTCGTCCCCCTTGACCTGGGAAGAGGAGGAACTGGAGGTTGAGTTAATCACCTGCAGTCAATGATATAACCAATCACATCTACATAATGAAACCTCCATAAACCCCAGAAAAATAGGGTTCAGAGTTGCTGGATTAGTATAAGTGCTTAAAGAGTGACTTGCATAGAGATGGCACAGAAACTCTGTACCGTTCCCACATACCTTGCTCCACGTATCTCTTTCATCTGGCTGTTCATCTATATTCTTTATATTAATAATATCCTTTGTAATGTGAATATAAGTAAAGTGTTTCCCTAAGTTGTGTGAGCCATCCTACCACATTACTTGAACCAGAGGAGAAGGTAGTGGCTAGCTGGGGCTTTCCAATGATACCTGAAGTACAGGATGATCTTGTGGAATGTGATGTTATCTCCCAAAAGATAATAACAGAATTGAGTTAAATTACAGGGCACCCAGTTGGTTTCAGCTGGAGAATGGGAGACCCTCACACACATTTTAGTGATTAGAGATAACATATTGTATACTGTGATGACTGTGTGTATAGTAGCAGACAAACTTTTTTTTTTTTAAATCAGAAAGCTTTTGACCAATCACTGGAAGTGGCTAAGGGGATGAAATCTGTGAATCAGAGCAGACTAGTAAAACTGCTTGATATTAGCAGATATTTCATTTGATAAGGAAAGAATTGATCTCAATTTAAGCATAGTAAATCCCATCCATGATAGCTCAACCGTTCAACCTGGGATTGTTCTAATGTAAGAAAACTTCCCTTAGGGAAGTTTTAAAATTAACAATTGTTAATTTTTTAAAATTAACAATTGCATACATTCATGGGATACAATACAATGTGATGTTTGGATAACTGCATACATTGTGGGGGTGATTATAACATAATCCATTGCCACATATACTTATCATTTCTTTTTGGTGAGAACATTCAAAATCCACTCTTAGCAATTTCAAAATACACATTATTAGGAACTATAGTCACCAGGCTGTGCAGTAGATCACCAGACCTTATTCCTCCTGAAACTTCATACATTGAAGTTGACCAACATTTCCTCTTTCTCCATCCACTTCCTGATTCCCCCTAAACTGTCAAAGACAAAATAATTTCACCTCTACTAATGAAGAAGGCTTAAAGACACTTGTAACGTTTGACGCTTCCTTCATTCAACTTTCTACATCTTGAACGTTTCTGGCAAGCAGAGTTACTTTAGGTCATGCTTGTATATAACCTCAATTTTACTGCAGTGGTTATTAATTATAGCAGCCACACCTCTCGATTGTAATCTAACCACAGTATTCCCTCACATGTCTTTCCCTTTAATGTTCAGAGTGGATTGGGTGCACCAGATTTTATTGGTGCACCAGATAATTGTTCAAAGTTTAGGTCTACCCTACCTTTCCCTCACTTTCGATTTTCTTATCTGCTTGTTCTTTTTATCTCTTGCATCTTTATTATTTAAATTATCATTACTATACCTTGCTTTAAGAGCACTCACACTCGATTACAGTAAAGACTTTTTGGTGGTAACATTTTCTGAAATAAAAGGAAGAATAATCACAACTGTGAATGGGTACATCTGTTTGAAAGTTTGGTCCCCGCTGCTTTCAAGGACAAAACAATTAAGTGTTCCAGTGTTTTTCTGAGACCATTGAGTATCTATTTATAGTGAATGTGACGGCTGAGGTGATTAGTAGAGTCCCTGCGGGCCAGTAACTGTGCCAGCAACTGTGGGTGGCAAAGAACTTTGCTGAAGAGCGAGTGCTACACACACAAACACAGCTCAGAAACATAAAGCGTCCACAAAGTGCGGGAGCTTAGTATTTCCCGGGCCCTCCCTCTCCTTTCCATTCTCCTGCCTCGCACCCAGGTCTTAAGCCCCCCCTCCACCCTCTCTTCTTCGCCTTCCTCCTTGGGTCTCGCAGGACCAAAACAAACGGCGGATCCCCACGCCAGCACCGTCCGGGAGCCGGCCCCCCCAGTGCCCCTTCCGCGCTTGCGCAGGCCCCCTTATCGCGCGAACGCGCAGCCACGACCCCAACACCCCTGCCGGCCGCTGGAGTGCAGGGGGCGCGGGATCCACAGGAAGCCGGGTCGGCTTCTTCCTCGGGGCGATGTCTCTCCGAGCTCCTCCTACTCTCCGCGGCCCTTCTCACGGCTTCAGAATCGCGTCCACACGGGCACGCGCCCAGCCTCAAAACAACCACCTCAAGGAAGCGGACAGAGGAAGGTGCCGCGGGGAGGAACCCCGGCACCCGGGCCGCCCAGCCTCTAGGCAGGGCCCGCCCCGGCCGGCTTCCCGCCTCCCCATTGGTCCGCGCGCCTGTCGGTCTCCGCCCATGGGGCCCGGCGGCTCCCCTCCCAGCCGGCGCTCCTCACTACGCGGCTTTCCTGGCTTCCCTGGCGCGTGGTAGGCCGCCCACGCCGGTGCGAGCCTGGGCTGGCGCCGGCTCCGACTAACTGGGAGAAGGGGAGGGCCGGGCGGCGCAGGAGCTGAGCGTCGCTGGGCTGGCGGCAGGGCGCGGCTTTTTTGCCGGCATCCCCACCTGTCGCGGGCCGAGACGTCCGGTAAGGCTGGGCGTGGCGCGCTGTCGGGGGCGCCCCGGTCCGGCGGGACCCGTGCGGGGGCTGTGGGGGGGACTGGCGCGGGTCTCCTCCGGCCCGGCAGCGGGCCTCTGCCTGGCGGATGGGGGCTGGGCGAAGGGAAGTGCCGCGCGGAGTCCCCGCTGAGGGCGAGGGACCGGTTAGGTCGCGGCGACCCCGGTTCCGCCGTCCGCGGGTCTCCGCGGCGCGCGATTTCCCGGGCTCTGCGCTCGCAGGTCGGTGGGCGCACCCCCTCCTGCCTGGGTGTGAGGCTCGGGGCCTCTCAACGCGAGCATCTCTTCCTTTCCCCTCCACGCCCGTTAAAGATCAGTGGTTGTGCTCGAAACCCCGTTGGCAAGTAAATCTTTTTCACCCTAGATGGGTTAATGACAGGAATTAGGGTGTGTGTGTATTGTTCCTCATTTTAAAAAAGAGTTGTTGTAGGCTAGAAAGTTCTAAGATTGGAATAGTTTTATCCGTTCATATGAAATGGCATCTATGGGCCAGGACTGGCGGGTATTTTTTTGACGCTCTGCGTATGGTGTTACATTTGTGGTCCTAACCTTGACTTTATTTTTTGGTTCCGAAGATAAATCTAGAAAATTCTTATTGCTTATAGTAAGAAGCGTGATCAAAATAACAAACCTCAACCGGAGTGCTTTCTTACAAAATGTTAAATCGTACCTGTGGATTAAGCTTCCTGATACATGTGTCAGTCACTTCTAAGCAAAACATTTAATAGCATTGCTCTTTTTCTGTTAAGATTGCAGTTGATAACAATAGAAGCACCCATTGTTAGTGATGGGCTAGGCGCAGTTTTCTACCTGGATTTTCTCAACCTTCGAGATTGGTACTGTTACTACCTCCGGTTCACAAGCGAGGAAACTAAGGCATAGGAAGGGGAAGAGACAAAACCTGGATTCAAGTAGTCTAACTTAATAGCTTCTCCACAGCCCCCCCTCCATCCCCAACTTCCTTAACTTGTTTGCTCCTTAAGCACTATTCATGTTTAAGCTGTTTGCAATGTCGTACTCATAAATTTTGAGTTTTAGTTTCCAAATATTTTGTAAGTTAGATAAGAGAAACAGTCTTTTTCTGAGAATAAATAGCCCATGTATCTTTCATGTTAACTGATCTAATTGTATATTGCTGTGTTGCGGTTTGCAAAATACATAAAAAACAGTTTAACTCCTTCTTCAGATATTGGACCTCTAAATATTCAACTTTGACTTGTAACCTGTGCCTGACTCTTTTATGTATTTGTAACTTAGGCTTAATGTCCAGAAATGCTGATATAACTTTCATCATGCATTAATAGGAAATGTTGAACTTTGCTTTTGTAGAAGTTCTTCATTCTCTTGAGAATAACATACTCTTAGTTAATAGCTGTTCCTCAGAAGAACTGCTTACGTACAGGTGGAAGATGTTTATGAATGCTTTTGTCTTTTAATATATTTATGAGCCCACATTAAAACTTCATAAAGGAAAAACCCATTTGCCGTTTATAAATCTCATTGGTTTTACCTACATAATTTGTTTATTAAGTTAAACTAAAAACCTAATTTATTTTGGTGAATTTCAAACTAGCCATATTTAAAACAAAATAACTCATTTGTTTATTGATGATTAAAGTTAGGGGACAGAGTTAACACTACATAAAAATTACATAGTATTTTTATTAAAAAGTAACTGTTTCACTAGACATTAACTATTTTTATTTGAAAGTCAGCATTTTGATTTTATGGCTGTATATTATATCTTCTTTGATCAATTTGTATAAATTTCAAAAGTAATGAAAAATATCATACTGATTCTCTACTATACATTCTGTTTAGGATGACATTTAATGTTGCTTGGTTCTATATGCCATCCAAATTGTCCTTCTTGACTAGAGATTTAATTTGAAAAAATTTAAAATAAATAATCATAGGGCGGTGCCTGCGGCTGAAAGGAGTAGGGCATCGGCCCCATATACCCGAGATTGTGGGTTCAAACCCGGCCCCAGTCAAAAAAAAAATAATAATAATCATGATTATCCTCTTAGTGTGGGTTTCACCATTGGAAGATGTTGATGCAGAAACTAGCAGAAATTTAGAAGGTACCTTTGAACCTTAGTCTGTTACTACTAACACCAGTAATGCTTATAACTAATGTTTTTAGATCACCTGTAAGGCACTGTAGAAAGCATCTTAAGTGGATTATTTAAATCTTAAAACAGCTTTATTTAGTAGGTCTTATTTTTATCATCCCCATTTGAGTGATGAGAAAACTGCAACTCAATGAGGTTGTAATTTAACATCTCAGAGCCAGCAAACGGTAAAGCCAAAGTCTGCTTCCATGCAGTTTGACTCGAGCATGCTCTTTGACTACCTGGGTGTGGTCCTTATTAAAAACAAACCTTCAAGGCAAGTAGACAGGCTCTTTATAATGGTGATGATGAAAAAGTTCTAAGAACCTGGTATTATGTACGTATATATCATAACTATACAAAATTCTGCAAAAGAGACTTTCCCCTGCCCCATTTTACTAATGAGAAAAATGAGATGTGTAAGTCAGTGGTTCACAGACTTTTGGACTTTGTGGACAAGTGAAAATGTGTGTGGGGGGGGGAAAATTGGGACCAGAAATAAAATCACCAACTTTTAATCCTGTCAAGGTTAAAGACTTAATAAAAACTATTGTAGGCTGAGTGTGGTGGTTCACATCATTAATCCTAACACTTTTAGGGACGAAGGCAGGAGGCCAGGAGGTTGAGACCAGCCTGAGCAAGATGAAACCTGTCTCTACAACAAATAGAAAAATTAGTCTCAGTTACTGGGGAGGATCACTTGAGCCCAGGAGTTTGAGGTTGCTATGAGCTAGGATGCTGCTGCTGTATTTTAGAATGGGTGATAGAGTAAGATCCTGTCTCAGGGGGAAAAAAACCCACAAACCCCTGCAATCTACCATCCTCATTCTTTCCTTTTAAAAAAGGACATTCCAAGGTAGGAAGGTGATAATTACAACATGAAAGCAAAGGGAATACATTTAATATTATGAAATACCTTATGATATTGTCCTGGCTTTTCCTTCTTTAGTCAGAGACCAGTAAAAAACATGTCCTAGACTAACACATATTCAGAAATCATTTGGGAATGCCCAGGTGACACAACTAACTCTAAACTGATAATTGTCTGAGTCCAGATACGAGGTCAAGTCTGTCTGACTGCAAAGCTTGTGGGTGTTTGTGCCAAGTCATGACCTCTTTCTAGGGAAAAGTCTCAAGAGGTTTGGTCTTTAGTCAACAGTCTTTCTCAGGTATTGACAATGTCCCCAGGTAGTGGGCTAGAGAGAGTAGTCTCCAGCAGCAAGTGGCTAACCATTTCAGTCCCCAAACAGTTTGCAAACACCATCCAGAGATGGAATTCCATTGCTTTGCAGTTCAAGAACCCCTCCTTTTACCAGTGTTTACTCATGAAAAGGGCAAGGCAGTGTGAATGACAGTGGCCACACCAGCTGGAGAAACCACAGGAATAGTCCAGGATCCAAGAAACTCTGCAGTAAGCAGTTTGATTTCCTGTTTATTCAAAATGAGAATCCCCACCTTCTTTTGTTTCCTCCTTATACTTCACTTATTCTTACAGTTCTCCTTCTATTATATCTGTATAATCTAAGGAGTTAGATATGTTTTTTCCCATTTTGTCTCATCTCCAGCCCATATTAAGCCCTCCTGTCTATTTCTCTCTTTAAGTGTCCTAAGTTTCCAATTTTGGCAAAGATTAGTTTTTACCTTAAGTTTTTCTATGAATGCTTACTGAAGACACTATAAATATTACTTTTATATTTTATTTTGCTCTATTAATAAAAATAAAGTTCTTTAATAATTTGATTGGTGTAACACTTTACTCCTTTTCTTTAATTATATTTTTGACATATATTCTCTCATTTGATCCTCATAGGTTATCTGTGAGGTAGATTTGACCGATGGTGCTATCTTTAATTATACAGGCTAAATTCTTTATTTGGTAGGAGCAGGATTTTAACTAGGAGCTGAAAACAAAAGAATTTATATATCAGAATACTGAATTTAACTACTGACTGTGTAAAATGTATTTTCCAGATTGCCTTGATTCAGAAGAAAATGTATCCTATATTATTTTAGATTTGTCTGTCTTAACAATGTATTGTAATACTGATCTGATCTTTTACTACCGAAGTTTTAATTGTGATTAATAACACACACTCTTCCAGGGGAGTGTATCTCCTGGAAGAGCCACACAACATAATGAATTCATCATTTTGAAACTCAAAGTGGTGGGTGTCTGTAGTCCTAGGTATTCAGAGGCTGAGGCAGGGGATCACTGGAGCCCAAGAGTTTGAGGTCGCTATGAGCTATGACACCACAGCACTCCACCCAGGGTGACAGAGTGAGATTCTATCTCAAAAAGAAAAAACTTATTTAATGACACAGTCAAATTTTAAGAATTTTTCTCCACTCTCTTCTCAGTCCTATTTTGTTAATACTGTGTCACCAAATTGGGGCGGGGGGCGGGAAGGGCAGTAGAAAAAACTAGTTGGTATGTGTTTTTCTACCACTGTATTGCTATAATTAATATTAGTAATACGGTACTGTTTGCCTAATTATTAAAACTGTAGAAGCTTGATATATACAGAATCTCTACTTTCAGAATCAACTGCTTGTGCTTTCTACAGTACATTAATAAATGGAAATAAAGTGACATGGACCTTTTATGCACCAAAGCCCTGAAAAGATGTGTAAAAGTCAAATTTGAGTAATTTGAATTTCAGAAGTGGCCTGAGGGAGCTTTCTATGTAAAGAAGTCCAGTGAAGAAGTCTCTTTCAAAGCAAATTCTCTCCCTAAAAAATAAATTCAATGAAGTTTGCATAAAGTAGGCTTTACCTCTGTTTCTTCTTCTAAATTATACGTATTCAGTAGATATCTAATTGTTACTAGGGTGAAATAGTGAAGATAATTCGTAAGCACATAAGTTATTTTCATGAAAATAAACTTGGGATGCTTATATAGTATATGTCTTTTTTTTTAATTTAAAATTGAGGAAAGGGAGGCCGGGCTCATTGGCTCACGCTTGTAATCCTAGAATTCTGGGAGGCCAAGGTGGGTGGATTGCCTGAGCTCATGGGTTCAAGACCAGCCTGAGCAAGTGTGAGACCCTGTTTTTAAAAAACAAGCATTATGGCAGGTGTCTATAGTCCCAGCTACTCAGGAGGCTAAGGCAAGGAAGTTGCTTTACCCCAAGAGTTTGAGGTTGCTGTGAGGTGGGTCACAACAGCAGTCTACTGAGGGCAAAAAAGTTAGACTCTGTCTCAAAATAAAATAAATAAACAAAATAAAAATAAATTGAGAAAAGGGCAAATTAGATATTTTTCTTGGTTTTGCCCATGTTCAGTTTTTTTAAAAAAATCTGAAGGATAGTTTCAGGACTTTAAACTTACTGGTGATAGAGCATTAAGAGCATTGCATGGTGAGGATTTAATAAATTGTGTTGAATGCTTTCAAAGGTTGACTTAAAGGAAGCCAAATCTGATGGCATGAGTTTTGTAGGGGCTAAAAAAAACATGGATTGCTGGAGAGTTAAGTAGAAATAGGAGAGTAATAGTAAGTTCAGGCCTCATTCCGGTCTTGATATGTGGTATGTGCTCCATGGATGACTGATAATTTTAACACAGGTATAAAGTGAAGAGTGAATCAATTTCCGGTTTAGGATGATTGATTAGTCACATGTTGGAATCTCCTTTTCCTGCACTAAAAATGAAGAATGGTAAGTACAACTGAAGCAAACATAGAGCCATGTTTGAAGGCAAGAAAGGGAAATTTCTACACGTAGGAATGAAGAATGAACCAAAAGCAGTGAGCTGGCATTGAAGGCAAATGTTCCATGGTTGGGCAGGGAAAAAAGACAGTGCATATAGACTGCTTAGGGTCTGAAGAATTTATTGCTTGCTGTGAGATGGAAACTGAGTTCTCAGGCTTTGTTCAACATTAGACACCAAAATTAGACATACTTTGTGAAGCTGAGAACTGGAAACACATTGTTCTCTCCATAAAGGGGGACTGGAAAATCTGCATCCTTGCTGGCATAGCAATGAGAGTTAAACTGTTCACCCCATACTGTAAGTAGAATCCTAAGCCTTCAACTTAACTTGAATTGGGATTTGGAATTCTACCTCTGAGGTATATAACCATCTAGCACAGAGCTAATATAGAGACTGGTTTTAGATTCTAAGTTCTCTAAATCTCATATAGAGGCAAACTTAAAAACTCTCTGCAAGGGTTGGTTTCCGCAAAACATAACATGTATGGGACCACCATCAAAAGTCACTCTTACTTTTTAAAAATGAGCTTTATGCCATGAAAAAGAGTAATTATATCCAGGCACTAAAAATATTAGAATAATATGGAAGCATCTTGAAAATGTCTTTAGGTATGTAGTGAAGCCAGAATTTTAAATTACGGAATATGAACTGATGACTGTAAAACAACTAAGCAGAAATGTAGACAAAATAACTGAAGTGAAAAAATAGAGTATCAGAAATGGATAACTAGGCTGGGCACAGTCGCTCACACCTGTAAACTAGCATTTTGGAAGGCCAAAGCAGGAAGATCACTTGAGGTTAGGAGTTTAAGGCCAGCTGGGCAATACAGTGAGACCCCATCTCTATAAAAAATAGAAAAACTAGCCAGGTATAGTGGTGTGTACCTGTAGTCCCAGCTACTTGGAAGGCTAAAGAAGATCACTTGGGCCCAGGAGTTAACAGGTTGCAGCAAGCCAAGATGATGCCACTGGCCACAAATGGACTTCCTGTCTTAGAGAAAGAGAGAGATAAAGAGATAACTAAAGATTCTTGAGAATTTAGGTAGTAGAGAAATTGCTGGGCGGCACCTATGGCTCTAGGAGTAGAGTGCCAGGGGTTGCAGGTTTGAGCCCGGCCCAGCCAAAAACTGCAAAAATATTAAAAACAATAAAAAATAAATATTAAAAAAAATGCTCAATTTCCAGCTATTTATCTCTTATATCTTTTATAATATTCTTGGTAATAAATCAGACTTTTAGATGAATTATTAGAATAAAGCAATTTACTGTGGACAAAAAGACTTAAAATGGCCATGGTTAAAGACCTGATAAGAGTTCATAATAAGGGGCGGTGCCTGTGACTCATCCAGTAGGGCGCTGGCCCCATATACTAAAGGTGGGGAGTTCAAACCCAGCCTCCGCTGAACTGCAAAACAGAAAAATAGCTGAGCATTGTGGTGGGTGCCTGTAGTCCCAGCTGCTGGGGAGGCTGAGGCAAGAGAATCGCCTAAGCCCAGGAGTTGGAGGTTGCTGTGAGCTGTGTGACGCCACAGCACTCTATGGAGGGTGATAAAGTGAGACTCTGTCTCTACAAAAAAAAAAAAAAGTTCATAATAAGGCTTGGCGCCTGTGGCCCAAGCACCTAAGGCACCAGCCACATACACCTGAGCTGGCTGGTTCTAATTCAGCCTGGGCCCACCAAACGATGATGGCTGCAACCAAAAAATAGCCAGGCATTGTGGTGGGTGCCTATAGTCCAGGCAGCTTGGGAGGTGGAGGCAGGAGAATCACTCGAGCCCAAGAGTTGGAGGTTGCTATAAGCTGTGATGCCACAGCACTCTACCTAGGGCAACAGCTTGAAGCTCTGTCTCAAAAAAAAAAAAAAAAAAGCTCTGTCCTCCTCTCTCCCTCTTCCCCCCCTTTCCTCTCTCTCTATCTCTCTCTCTCCCTTTTTTCCCTCCTCCTCAATGCTGCTGTGCAGCATCCCCTGCCAATAAAGACCTTTCGTACAAGCAAAAAAAAAAAAAAAGTTCATAATAATAGTGATGTAATTGACAAGGAAATTTGGTTATTTTTGTGACATACAGCAATTTAATATTAGACTTATGATGGATAGCATATACTAAGATAATGAGATTTCTAGGAAGCTGATACAAAATTGTATGAATTTTGTTAACACATTTATACAAATATGGCTCCAAAAAGGAATAAACATTGTTTCTTATTTGACAGTGTTTCTTGTGTAGATTATTTTTCCCAATAAGGCTAATATTTTTCTCATGCAATTCCAGAGTCCCTTTTGGAATGTCCAGAAGTTAGTATGGGGTCAAAAAGAGAATTTGAAATTTGATTTTATGAAGCTTGTCAAATATGTCAGAGGTTTAAAACACTTGATATAAAATAGGATCACATGTCCACTGTGAAAAAATGATCATTCGTTTAGTCCAAAGGTTAATTAAAAGTCCTCAAAAAGCAAAAATCTTTATACTCTTTGATAGAAGCGACTCAGTTCAAAAGACCTAATAAAGATAGTATGAGGCAAACACAATCTTTCTTTTTTTTTTTTTGTAGAGACAGAGTCTCACTTTATCGCCCTCGGTGGAGTGCCGTGGCATCACAGCTCACAGCAACCTCCAACTCCTGGGCTTAGGCGCTTCTCTTGCCTCAGCCTCCTGAGTAGCTGGGACTACAGGCGCCCGCCACAACGCCCAGCTATTTTTCTGTTTTTTGCAGTGCCGCCGAGGCCGGGTTTGAACCCACCACCTTCGGTATATGGGGCCGACGCCCTACTTGATGAGCCAAAGGTGCCGCCCCAACACAATCTTTCTTTACCCTGGTTTTTTTTTTTGCAATTTTCTTAAAAGATGAACTAAAGTTTTTTACTATTTATTAATACTACATGAAAATCTTGTTTGAAAGAGAAAATCAAATTCAGTATATATTTCTAAAGCTAGTTTTAATAAAATATTATTAAAAAAATTCGTTCTCAATCACCTTTGAACACACATGATTTTCATAAAGCTTTTATGGCTACTTACAATTTTTTTCTGTTTTTTCTGTCTTGAACTTTTTATATCCATTTAGTTTTATCTGTGTCATTTTCCCCTTCACTTTGAACAATCTTTACATAACCTTTAAACTGGACAAAAGTACTTTAACAAAAGCCATATCTTTATGTCTGTCTTATAACCTTCCAAAAACACATTCTGCTTTCTTATATATTGTATGTGCAGAATTGTTTTCTTTATGTTTATTTGTTTTAATTACATATATTACAGTTTTAACTTTCTCTTTTTTCCTTTTGAGGCAGAGTCTCACTCTATTCTTCCAGGCTGAAGTGCAGTGGCGTTGTCATAACTCAGTGTAACCTCCTGGGTTCAAGCAATTCTCCTGTCTCAACCTCCTGAATAGCTGGGACTGCAGGCCCCTATATTCATTCCCTGTTCATTTTTCTATTTTTAGAAGAGATTGGGTCTCGCTCTTGCTCAAGCTGGTTGCAAACTCCTGGATTCAATCGATCCTTCCACCTTGGCCTCCCAGAGTGGTAGGATTACATGCAAGAGCCACCTTGTCCAGCTACAATTTTAACTTTTTTTTTGTTGTTGCCCCTGGGAGAGTGCCATGGTGTCACAGCTCACAGCAACCTCAAACTCTTGGGCTCAAGCAAATTCTCTTATCTCAGCCTCCCAAGTAACTAGGACTACAGGTGCTGGCCACGACACCCAGCTATTTTTTTTAGAGATGAGATCTCGCTCTGGCTCAGGTTGGTCTTGAACTCAGGCAATCCACACACCTCAGACTTCCAGAGTGCTAGGATTACAGGTGTGAGTCATCACACCCAGCTGCAATTTTAACTCTTAATAACCCTAATTTCCAGTAAGAAGAAAACCTAGAAATAAATGACTTAATTGTTATGTATGAGATTCAGAGCCCAGGATGAGAACAGAGCTGTGAAGAAGATTCCTGGAGGACTGGCCCCTCCCAGCATGGCGAGGAGACAACTGGACCAGGGAGAATGGGACCATTTGGGGTTTGAACGTCTAGACACAGAATCTAAAGACTCAAAACCAAAGACTTAAGCTCCCAGACAAATCAAGCTAGTATCAGAAATAAACAGTTTCATGACCTCAAAACATCTAACAGAGATAGTATAAATTTGACCAGTGAACGAGGGAAAAATGTCTAAATTATATTTAATATTGAGAATTCTCTTGTAGCTTACCAAGAATTTTAAAACTAGAGAAAGAATTTAAGCTTTTTCAAGAAGGAATGTGAAAAGGAGACACAGAGGAAAATTCAAAATGGATAACAAGGTAACAGGTGTTTACTGCAGGTTTACTCCAGCAAACAAATCTTCACTGGATTACTGAGCTCAGAGCAGAGCCCATTAACAGAACCAAACCCACTCAACCACTGTTGGGGCTTCCTAAGGACAAAGATCCCAATGAAAGAGGTCAGTGGTGTGTTGTTGTGTTCCTCAAGGACTCTTTAAAAGTCTCTTTTTGATCCCTTTGTGTAATAACCAGAACCAGTGTGTTCTCTCAAAAGCATTTCCTATACTAACCACAAATGGAGGAAATAGGAGCTAGATGGAAGATAACAGGTGGCAGAAGGCGGGCCAGAGGCAGATGGAAGAATGAATGGCAGAGGAACCAGTCTGGGGAGATTTTTTTTTTTTTTTGAGATAGAGCCTCAAGCTGTCACCCTGGGTAGAGTACTGTGGTATTACAGCTCACAGCAATCTCAGACTCCTGGGCTCAGGCAATTCTCCTGCCTCTGCCTCCCAAGTAGCTGGGATTACAGGCGCCCGCCACAACGCCTGGCTATTTTTTTGGTTGCAGCCATCGTTGTTTGGCGGGCCCGGGCTGGATTCAAACATGCCAGCTTAGGTGTATGTGGCTGGCGCCTTAGCCGCTTGATCCACCAAGCCTGGAGATCTTAAGCTTCTTGAAAAGGCCAAAGAACTTTTACATTTTTCTCAGCACAAATAATGCCAACAAGAAAGGAAGCAAACAAAGGGACTGGATATGTAATTTCAAAAATGGGTTCAGTAGACTGAAACAATTTCCCAGGGGAGAAACAGGATCCAAAAGCAAAAAATCAGAAAAGCCTTTAAAAAAAAATTATAGCCAGGGCGGCTCCTCTATATACTGAAGGTGGCGGGTTCAAACCTGGCCTTAGCCGAACGGCCAAAAAGAAAAATAGCCAGGCATTGTGGTGGGCGCCTGTAGTCCCAGCTACTCGGGAGGCTGAGGCAAGAGAATTGCCTAAGCCCAGGAATTGGAGGTTGCTGTGAGCTGTGTGACACCACAGCACTCAACCGAAGGCGATAAAGTGAGACTCTGTCTTTACAAAAATAAATAAATAAATAAATAAAAAGGATTTTATATATATATATATATATATATTTTAATATATATATATATATATAATTATAGACTGAACAATAGCTTTTTATAAAGCCAACTTTTTTTAAATTATTGCTGTGTTCATTAATGCAATCATGGGGCATGATGCACTAATAAAGCCAACTTTTAACTGTAGAGCTTTTAAAAAAAGAAAAATCTTTTCAAATCTCTTACCAGATTTTAGCTAGGACAAACAACCAGTATTAGTAGATTTTGAACTTTTTTCCTTTTAAACCAAAGATACCTGCCAGGTGACTCAAAACCACAACCAATAAACCTTTAGCATGAGGCATTTCCAGAGAGGTGCAAAGCAACAGTCCTTGCAAGATTCAGAGCCACTCCCGAAGACAGCTAAAGAAAAAAAAGAGACTTAGGTACTCCTTGAGAGCTAGCAGCAGTCAGTAGACAAGCCACAAATGAGATCCCTTTGTATCTGACCAGATTGTTTTTCCTTATGGGGTTCTCCAGTCTTTCTGTCGGCTGCCAGACAAGCAAATTCAGTAACTTGGGTGCCTCTGACAGGCAGCAGACCAAGCCAAGTTTTCATGACACAAAACAAGACTGGAAAACAGTAGCTGTCAATGGAAGGGGAAAGGACCAATAACAAATAGATGTCCCTAAAAGTCAAGAGTCACGCAAATATCAAACTAATTTTTACAAAATATTTTTTCCTCCTGAGTTAAAGGATTCATATTTCCAAGAGAGTTAAACGGCTTATATTTCCAAAAGACTGGTTTCCTGGCCATGAATCAAACCCAGTGGTGAAAGCACGGAATTTTTACTAGACCGTAAGAAAGCGGCCTTCTTTGTGAATCCTCCAGGGGATCCAGTGCAGGCTGTTTGAGTGTACAGAGGATTTTAACTTTTCTTTTAAATCTGATTTCTGCTCTCCTTCTCCCCCTTTAAAGTCTTACCAAGGAAGTTTCTAAGGCTATATTCATTTTGTATTTTTCATAGGTACCAATAAGATACCTGTTTAAGATGAGAGCTCCCAACGAAGTTTTCTTTTAAATATGTGTATAGGCAATTTATTTTTATTTTGTGAGCAACTCAAGCCATTATGCCTTTTTCATAGGAAGTCCCAGAAGGAACTTTCTGGGTTTAGAATACCATAGTGTAAGTGGCATTTTTAAAATGGGCACTGATCCCCCCCAAAATTTATTCCCAGAAATAGGCTGAGATAGCAAAAGACTCTTGTTGCCACAGATGATTAAGGATGGTGTTTCTGAAAACAGTGCCTCCAGTATTCCAGAAATTTGTGGACTGTCACCAGTCACAGACCTGTTTATCTGTGACATTGGCCTTCCTAGGACTGGATTTTCCAAGGACTAACCAGGCAATAAGGATGGAGACGACAAAACATAACTCCCTTATGGATGGCACTTCTTATTAAGAAAAACTACCCTGACAGTTCGGCGCATTTCAAACAAAAAGTGTGCTGCTTCATATCTTGAGATGGCTTGGGTTCCCAGTTCTTTCAGACAGGGCACCAGACGTGACCTGCACACCATGTTCGCTGGACTAAGGAAACCAAAAGAGAATGTCCCGACTTGGCCACAAGTCAGGCCAAGGACATAAAACAAGATGAGAGAGTCTCTGTGACAATGGCACAGAAAGGCAAAGGAAAAAAAAGCACTTTTTCTGGGAGAATAAAGGATCAGACAATGTGAATATACCATAGTCCCTATATCTAAGACTAGGCTGTATAAATGTTTTTCTCCTGTTAATCTTAAATTTGGAAAGGAAATAAGAGACAAAAAGTGATTTTTACCTTCTGTTCAACCAGATTCTAAGGAGAGTGGGAATGTGACTGGGAAGAATTTCTTACCTTTCTGCTGGCTTGTGAGGTCCTGGGTTCCCTTGACTGTGGCTTCCAGAAGAGCACAGGAGTTTTGATTACTATCCCATTTACAGCTCCAGGACTGTAGGGGTCAAGGGAATACTTCTTAATCCTTTGAAGGTTTGCTAAAAATCAACTGACAAAAGGCAGATTAACAGCAGAAAAGACATAAGAAATTTATTAACGTGTGCATGTGAGTCACAATATGGGAGCTTAGAGTAGTGGGATGATTGGTGCTTAAATACTCTTCATACCCCAGGGGCGAGATATATGGATCTGGAAGGTAAGAGCCAGACTGACATGGGAAAGAGAGGGGTAAGGCTTCATGGAAAAAAACAGTTGTCTTATGCAGGTAAAGTCCCCCAGGTAAACTCTTATAGCCATCCTTAAAAGATAAAAAGTCTGCCTGGTCTGCCTGACTCCTGTCCCTTCTCTTCTTGGGTGGTTCTCTTCTTTCCTGGTTATTTGCTGAGATCCGTAGGGAGGGAGCTTAAGACAGTTACATTTCCTTTGGAAAGCTTTCTTGGTCGAATAAGGAGATTCCGAAGAGATTCCTTTTCTGCACTATGGGATGTGGGGGGTAAGACAGATTGGGAGACCTTGATTCTGGGGCAATTTCCAAGGCCTCTCAGCATGTCAAAGTGCTGGTCTTTGGAGTATCACTTTCTGAGCCCCAATAATGATTATTATCCATGTGTGTAGTCAGCCTACCATATCTGCAGGTTCAAATAAAAAGTCTGCAAAAAAATTAAGTCGTATACCAAAGAGGGGGTGAGGGATATGCAAAAACAAATGGTCCTTGAACCACTCCTTCTATGCAGCTGTTAAAACAATACAACAACAGTACAAATAAAATAGTATAACAGCTATTCACGTAGTATTTGTATTAGGTATTGTAACTAATCTAGAGGTAATTTAAAAGTGTGCAGGAGTGTGTGCATAGATTATATGGAAATACTATACTATTTTATATGTGTATGAAGGACTGGAACATCCGTGGATTTTAGTATGTGTGAGTCCTGTAACTAGTCCTCCTTAAATACCAAGAGAGGGACAACTGTGTTTCTTTGTCGAGTAGTTTATTTTGCCTATTTTTCCTCTTAGATTTGCCCTTTTAATTTGTAGTGGCTTTTCAGTCATTCTAGATAAAATACTTTATTTACATATGAAAGCATATGTTTTCTTCTGTCTATTATTTGTTTAACTTCATTATATAGATGTTTAAATTGTGGTCACATCTTTTTTTTTTTTTTTTTTTTTTTTTTTTTGAGACAAAGTCTTACGGTTTTGCCCTCGGTAGCATGCCATGGGGTCACAGCTCACAGCAACCTCAAACTATTAGGCTTAAGTGATTCAATTGCTTCAGCCTCCCAAGTAGCTGGGACTACAGGTGCCTGCCACAACACCCGACTATTTTTTGTTGTTGTTGTCCTTGTGGTTGTCATTGTTTGGCAAACTCGGGCCAGGTTTGAACCTGCTAGCCCCAGTGTTTGTGGCTGGCGCCCTAACCACTGAGTATGGGCGCTGAGCCATCTGTCCTTTTTTAAATAGCATCTAGGTTTGCCTTTGAAAAGGTCTCCTACCCCAAGATTGTAAAGTCATTTTCATGTAATTACTCATAATTATTTATAGTTTATTTTCTCTCTCTCTTTTAAATTTTAACACCTTAAATCTGTTTGGAATTTAGGGTTTGCTACCCACCAGAGCAAATCCTTTTATCTCTTCTTTTTCAAAATTTTCTTGGATTTTCTTATATTTGTTCTTTTAAGGCTACTTATTTGCAGTCTGAGGATAAAGCTCCATAAAGATGCTTGGAATTTTTACTGGAATTGCCTTAGAACTATGAATCTTGGGGGAGAAACTGACATTTTCACACTATTAAGTATTCCCAACCAGAAATGGGTATTTCCAGCTCTATTTTTAGGATTTCTTTATGTCTATTAGTTTCTCTATATTCCTAAATATTTATAATATTTATTTTATAATTTGTATCGCTATTACAGTATTGAATTATAATATTACATCTTTGATATTGGATCTTTTATCTCATTACATATCTTGTTGTTGATAGAGAGTATAACCAGCCACCTTGCTGAAATCTTTTTATTTCTAATATTTTTCACTTGTCTCAGATATTCTAGCTAGACAACTATTTACCATCTACAACTTTAGTTCTATGCTATAAATATGCCCCCCAATTTTTTTTTGGAGAGAGTCTTAAGCTATCACCCTGGGGCAGAGTGCCATGACATCATAGCTCATAGCAATCTCAAACTCTTGGGCTCAGACTCTTGCTAAGCCTCCCAAGTAGCTGGGACTACAGGCGCCTGCCATAATGCCCAGCTATTTTTTGTCGCCATTGTCATTGTTGTTTTAGCCAGCCCCGGCCTGCTTTGAACCCGCAAGCCTTGGTTTATGTGGCCAGTGCCCTACCCACTGAGCTACGGGCGCCACCCAAAATAAGCCAAAATTAACGCTGCTTTTTCACTCTAAAAAACAATGCAACTGTGAAGTAAGAATCAGGTATACTCAAAAGTTATCCTTTCAATTCCCTTGAATTTCCCATTAAGTACAATATTCAGTTTTCTACAATAATGAGTAAAAGTATTCAGAATTATAATAAAGACTATGAAAAATGTAATTTTGCAATGTTTTTAGTTAAAAACATCAAGATGGTAGTGTAAACTAATTTCTGAAAAGATAGCCTGAACACTTACCATTCATCTTGGTTATTTTTGCTGCTTTTTCATGATTATGATAATAGAAATGCAGAAGTGAAAAATAAGGTTGATGGTATAGCACATAAGTGAAAAATGATAAGGCTGCTGGTGTTGCATAATAAATATGACAATTCAGATGAGTAAAATAGATAATTTTAATAATTTATGTTTTCTTTCCCCTCAAAACACTTCCAGGGAGTTGTTAGAGCTTGATGCCACAGAAGCCTCCTGTGATTGAGGAAGTAATTGGCCTGTGTTTGACTCAAAAGGTCATTTTACAGTCTCATCTACGGGTTATTTTTCCTTATTTCTTAGAAAGAGCTTAAATCTAGTTATGATTTTCAGATTATATACTGTTGATAACATTCAGAAATTAACTCATTTTTGAACTACACATTAATGAAGATTTTGTATTGTTGGCTTTTCCTCTTAGTCATCATTTTTATGTTCTTTTCATTTCTGCATTATCAGTGTTTCTTTAAGACTCACAGATAATTCTTAAATCTTTTCCTTGAAACTGTAAGCAAAACCATCCCTACTGTCATGGCCTGGCTAGCTCTACAGTGCTTTTCACTTTTTTGACAAAGAGCAAGAAACCTTTCAGATCATTCACGCATGCTTTTTATTTATTTCATACATACCCTGACTATTTAAAGCTTAATTGCATCCATTGACTATTTACTATAAGTGAAACATTGTTGGTAGTGTTGAAGGATACTGCATCACATTTACTATCAGGATTGCCATTCACCTCCAGGTGTGTTGGGGAGACTCTTGGCCTCATCAAATGGTCTTGAGACAGTAAATCACACTCCATTTCAGAGGCTGGTGGATGAGAGTGGTAGGGAAGGCAGAAAACAAGGTAGTTAACTGGCACACTGTAGTGTTGCAGTGTCCAGGAATTAGTGATCAGCAAGATTGTTAAAACAGCCCTTTGAAGTCCTTACTGACCTCTGGATTCAGATATTCAGGACTAATCCAAAAATAGTGCTGGCACCACTCGAATCTGTGGGTGTGGGTGTGTTTATACTTGTGTACAACACAGGCAGGAGATGTTGCTCCCTGCCTTTGAGGTCTCAGGAATTTGTAGCCTTTATGGTAGGGGTTGGCAAAACTTTTTTGGTAAAAGACCAGATAGTAAGTTATTTTAGGCTTTGTGGGTCACATGCACTTCTGTCACATACTGTTTTTTTTGTTTGTTTGTTTTTTACAACCTTACAAAAATGTAACAACCATTCTTAACACAAGAACCTTACAAAACAAGGCCATAGCCTGTTGCTTTTTTTGGAAAGCAAGCCTAACCTTGAGTTCCCAACTGTACTACCATAAAACAGTATTTACCCACAAAACAGTATGATATTGGGATGCTTTGAAGCCAGTAACTTATCTAATGATGAAATTTAAAGCGCATGGGCATTCGTTTTCCCTAGAAGAACCTCACGTCAATATCTAAAAAAACCTGTTCTAAACATTGGGAGAAACAAACTGGGAGAGGAGTGTATGGGATTGCGTACTATTTGTGTAGCTTTTGTGTGAACCCAGAATTATTGGAAAATACAGCTTTATTTAAAAAATCTTGTTTTAGAAGATAGCTCTTCTGAGATTTCTTTTTATCAAGCTAGATTTTTGCTTTTGTTTTTATAAACAAATGCAGCCTAGCTACCAGTCTACACATTTTTTGGCATTGACGTAAACTTTATTTATTTTTGCAGTTTTGGCCAGGGCTGGGCTTGAACCCACCACCCCTGGTATGTGGGGCTAGAGCCCTACTACTTGAGCCACAGGGGCTGCCTAGACGTAAACTTTAAAGCTATCTTTTGTTGGCTTTGAATTTCTACTTCCACTTTGGTAGAAAGTTTGAAAAGTGAAGCCAAACCTTTTCTTTCTTTCTTTTTTTTTGAGACAGAGCCTCAAGCTGTCACCTTGGATTGAGTGCTGTGGCATCACAACTCACAGCAAACTCCAATTCCTGGGCTCAAGCGAGTCTCCTGCCTCTGCCTCCCAAGTAGCTGGGACTACAGGCTCCCGCCACAACACCCGGCCATGTTTTGGTTGCAGCCACCATTATTGTTTGGCAGGCCCGGGCTGGATTCAAACCCGTCAGCTCAGGTGTACGTGGCTGGTGCCTTAGCCTATTGAGCCACAGGCGCCGAGCTGAAGCCAAACCTTTTCTTGCAACATTAATAGATAAATAGCTAAAAGTCTTATCTCCCAGCCCTACATTTAATGCCATTTTAGTCTCCATGTAGGTCTTACCTTTCCGTTAGATTGCTACTGTAGCATTTGTTAACATTGCTGATGTTCTGTATTACTTAGATCTCTTTTTAAAATTTATTTTGGAATAACTTCAAAAGATTACGTACATTATGCTCTTTTACCCCTTAATACTTCCCTGCCTATTTTCAGAACAAGGATTTCTTACATAATAGATGGCCATCAAGTTTAGAAAATATAAAATTATATAATACTTTAATGTAATCTACAGTATATTTTTCAATTTTGTCAATTGTCCCAATAATGTCCTCTGTAGCATTTTTTCCAATAAGCAATACAGTTCAGGATCTGGTTTGGGGTTTAGTTATCATATAGTTATCAGTAGTTCCCTAGTCATTGTTTTTCGTGACATTAATGCTTTTACAGAAAACAGATCAGTTATATTGTATGTGTCTCTTGGTTCTTGATGCGTCAGAGATGATAGAGATTTCTTGTTTTTAAGGTACCACATTTATATGAAATATCAAGAATAGGTAAATTTATAAAGTCAGAAAGCAGATTGGTGGTCGCCAGGTGTTGTTAGAAGGGAAAAGTAGAATAACTGCTTAACAGATCTGGTATGCCTTTCTGAGGAACTAGATAAAGGTGGTGATTGTACAACATTAAAATTTTTCTTTTGAACAAAGAATTTTCTAAGTACCTCTGAATTATTCATTTTAAAATGGCCAGCTTAATGTTACATGAATTTCCCTTCAATGACAAATTAGTTTAATCCTTGTGCAAGTGATTTTGCTGCTCTCCTATATTCACACCATTGATTTCTCAGCAAATAGAAATTCCATTTGAAAAAACTTACTGCCTGCTCATTGCAATGATTTATAATGTTTACAGGAAGAAATGGGCAAATTCTGAGTTTTGGTAGGAGAATTGATGAGCAAAAGAATCTGTTATCATCACTAAATATCTAAGGTTTAATGTGTACTTCTTCATTTACAAAAATTCTGTGTGTTTATGAAGAACAGGACAAGAGTTGTTTCATGTTTTCTAGCCAAGTTACATGATTTGTTTATATTAGATAACAGGTTTTCAAAGACAAGAAAATTCTAATACATTTATTTACTCACTTATTTATTAATGAATGAATGACAGGGTCTTGCTCTGTCACCCATGCTGGAATGCACTAAGTAGCACAGTCAAAGCTCACTGTAGCCTCCAACTCTGAGGGCTCAAGCAGTCCTCCGGCCTTAGCCTCTGGAGTACATAGGATTACAGGCATGCACCACCACCGCCAGCCAAAGTACATTAAATTTAAACACTGAATATAGTAAATTAAAATTCTAGGTCTAGATTAAGAATCTGGATAGTTGGGCAGTGGCTGTGGCTCAGTGAGTAGGGCACTGGCCCCATATACCGAGGGTGGTGGGTTCAAACCCAGCCCTGGCCAAACTGCAACAAAAAAATAGCCGGGCGTTGTGGCAGGCTCCTGTAATCCCAGCTACTCAGGAGGCTGAGGCAAGAGAATCGCCTAAACCCAGGAGTTGGAGGTTGGCGCCACAGCTCACAGCACTCTAGCAGGGTGATAATGTGAGATTTTGTCTCTAAAAAAAAAAGAATCTGGATAGTTTCTTTTCCTCTGAATGTGTATGTCCCAGGCTTTCCCTTTGTTTACTTTTTCACCTTCTAGCTAAACGTCCACACTGGATGAACAGAATGGAACTTTGCTGTTAGTTAAATTAATATGTTTCTTAACATATTAATTTGCTTCTCTCACAGGTGGGAGATATGTGCCTTGCCACACTTGTGTGGATAAAAGGAAGTTAAATGTTTTGAGGGGTGTATGACATATAGTAGGTGGTAAATACAAAGTAGCAGTAATTATTATCCAAGAATTTTAAGAGTATTATCAGAAAAACAAGTCTTCACCTTCACCTTATTTTTGCCTTTTTGCAACTGTTGCAACTTATAGAAACATAAATGTATTTTGTAAAAGCATTTTCATTTGTGGAAAGATAAGTTTTGTTTTTTTTTAATCTGTTTGAAAACAGATACCTTATGTATCAGCATATATTTCTATAATGTTTCTCATCGGTGGATTATTGGCTTTGCTTTTTCTAGGTGAAGGAAAAGATGCTGTCCCGGTTAAGAGTAGTTGTCACTCCTTGTACTTTGGCATGTCGTCATTTGCACATAAAAGAGAAAGGCAAGCCACTTATGTTAAATCCAAGGACAAATAAGGTCAGTAACAATATATTTTCTTTCTACTTGGCAGACAGTTGATAATTTTTAGATTGATAAAGTATGACTTTTTTGTGACTTTGTGCCGAGACTATTCAAAAGTATTTGCTTTCTCTTAAGAATCATGAGTGCTTTATACCTTCTAAATTTCACTCCTCATGACTTTTACTACTTAGTTCTACCTTTAAAAAACAAATTCCCAGGCTCAGTGCTTATGGCTCAAGCGGCTAAGGCGCCAGCCTGGGTTCGAATCCCGCCCAGGCCTGCCAAACAACAATGACAGCTGCAACCAAAAAATGGCCGGGCGTTGTGGCAGGCACCTGTAGTCCCAGCTACTTGGGAGGCAGAGGAAGGAGACTCACTTAAGCCCAGGAATTGGAGGTTGCTGTGATGCCACGGTACTCCACCCAGGGTGATAGCTTGAGGCTCTGTCTCAAAAAAAAAAAAAAAAACCACAAATTCCCAGAATAGTGCTCTGGCTAGAACTTTTGGCCAGATGTGGGATGTTTAGATTTACTCTGCTCAAACAAGGTCTTATCTTTAGCCAATCAGTTAGACCTATAGTCAAAATTGAGAAATGAACCTTTATTTAAAATTTACTGCATCCTACCTCCACCCAGCTTTTTGGACACAAACTATTGCACACAAATAATTTTGCCTACGAATTAGACTACTGCTTCAAAAGAGAAGGACCACTAACTTTTTATTATCACTCTTGGGATAGAAGTGGTGGGCAATATTGAGATTCAATTATGACTTCATCCTTTAAGCTGGGTTCAGTGGGCAGGTAAACATAATTCTGTAAAGAGATTATGCAAAAATCTCTTGCAAGAAGATACATTGAGTTATTGTAATGAAATTTACCTTTTTGGGATAGGTGCATTCATATTGAAAGTGTGACTTATTTTAAAAAAACAGCTAGCCATGGTAGCTCATGCCTATAATACTAACATGCTGGGAGGCTGAGGTAGGTGGATTGCTTGAACTCAGAAATTTGAGACCAGTCTAGGCAAGAGCAAGACCCCCTCTCTAAAAATAGCCAGGCGTTGTGTAGGTGCCTGTAGTCTCTGCCTTTTGGGAGGCAGAGACAAGAGAATCACTTGAGCCCAAGAGTTTGAGGTTGCTGTGTGTGAGCCGTGACTGCACGTCACTCTACTGAGGGTGACAAAGTGAGACTCTGTCTCAAAAAAGAAAGAACAGTCATTAAAAACTTACCAGTCCCATTTGTTTCTTGCTATTGGGGAAAATAACTAATTAAATAATATGGTAAGTTTTCAGGGGTGTCACACCTACAAGGTGAACTTTGACCATTGATCACATGTAGTACCTCATCTTTATATTCTTGGTATCTGGCACAGAATGGGAATTCAGCAAGCAGTTAGTGAATTAAATGAAGCTTAATGAAGGACATTTTAATCCACTCCTGTTTTTGCCTAATATCCTCAAATCTTGTTTGCTCTTCAAAATGCAACTTATTTGAAATCCAGTTCTATTGTAGACCCTTTTCACATACTATAGACTTTTTTTTTTTGAGACAGTTTCACTATGTTGCCCAGTAAAGTGGTGTAGTGTCATAGCTCACAGCAATCTCCAGCTCTTGGGCTTAAGTGATTCTCTTGTCTCTGCCTCCCAAGTAGTTGGGACTACAGGCACCCTCCACAACGCCCAGCTATTTTTTGTTGCAGTTGTCATTGTTTAGCAGGTCCGGACTGGGTTCGAACCCGCCAGCTCCTGTGTATATGGCTGGTGCTCTAGCTGCTGAGCTATAGGCATTAACCCCCATACTATAGACTTAAGTGACTGCTCCCTTCCCTGACACCTAATAGCAGTTTTTATCCTTCCTGTTACTTTCACAAGTAAGCAATATATGTTGCTTTGCGATTCTTTTCATTTCTTAAGCTATTAGTGAAATCATTGATGGTAGTTATATATTCGTGAATTTATGTCATCTTATCTATAATTGAGGTTCCTTTGGGGCAGGGACCATTCAAGTATTTCTTTATATCATTTACAGTGCCCTGGATATAGTAGACATTTGATAATTATGTTGGTTTTATGTTATTTTTATCCTTATGAAAATTATTTAATACCTACGCTGAGGACTTAGGGTTTATGAGAAACTTAGGCAGCACGTTGAGTGGCAAACCAATTTCAAGAGGGAGGTTAGTCTAAGCGTAACAGTACTTCTATAAAGAAAAAAATCTAACACTCTGAACTTGGGCCATCTCTGAGGTTGAATAACATCCATATAGTTATATCTTTGCAGGACCACTTCTGGAAATCCCATAAGCATGAGGAAGAGTTTGTTTATGTTTAAGAAAGAACATAGACCAATTGGTGGGTTTGAACTTCTTGGAGACTTAAGAAATGTTAAATCAAGTTTGATAAAAATTGATTCAGACATTGTAGACTGAATTAATAATTTTTCACATATTTATAAATATTATTTTTAAGAGTACACATTGCTGCTATGATTGATAAATTAGCAATTTAAGGCAGTACTGAATTCCGAATCTTTTTAACTATATATATATAATCACTGTTTACTAAAGGCATACCTGTTATTGTGTTTATAAAACTTGTTTAGTGGTAAAATAAGTATAATGTAAAATTTATGGTCATTTGAAACTTTACAATTCAATGAGATTAAGTACATTCAGTTTTGTGCCATCACCACTATCTGCTTCTAGAACTTTTTTATTGTCCCAAATGAAAACCTAATACCCATTAAGCAGACACTCCCCATTTCCTTCTTCCACTGCCCTCTAGCTTCTAGCAGCTTCTTTTTCTATAGATTTGCCATTCAGGTATGAATAAGAAATTCTTTATGAAAATTAAAAAAAAATTCTTATACTTTAAAAGGTTGGATGTCATTGTGCTAGGTAATGAGCAGGAGATTAGGTGTTAATTTGAGGTTTGCTATTTACTAGCAAGAAACTCTGGCAAATGATTTAACCTCTCTAGGCCTCTATTTTCTCATGTAGCTATGTGGGTAATAGCATTTTGAAAGAGTTAAAGGGCTGTACAAGTCTAAGATTGGATTTCTTCTTTTGTCCACATGCCTTTTTGGCTAACTTTAAAATAATATTCCTGCTATTCCAGTGTATCATCGATTTTTATTTTGCCATGATCCTCTTTCTTTTGAGATTGTTGTACATAATTTTATAAAATTATGGAAGAGGTATATGATAAATTAATCTCCATAATGTTTGATAATCCTTATAATATACGGCTGCATAATAGTGTAGTCGATAGATTTGGAATCACAAAGGCTGATGAGAGTCCTGTCTTAACCCCCTCCCCCTGTTGGCTTTATAATCTTGAGTGTTGATATATGTTGAGACCCAGCTATGATCTAAATATTTATATCCCCCCAAAATTTATTAGTAGAAATGCTATCCTCCAAGTGATAGTATTAGGGGTTGGAGGCTTTTGGGGATATGATTAATTTATTTGTGCTGTGCATGGGGATATTGCCCTTATTTATAAAAGAGACCCCATGAGCTACCATGTCCCTTCCACGCGGAGAACATACAGTGAGAAGTCTTCTCCTGTGAGGAACAGTCTCTCACAAGACCCTGAATCTGCTGACTCCTTATCTTAGACTAACCAGCTTTCACAACTCTGATGAATAAATGTTTATTGTTTATGAGCCATCCAGTTTGTGGCATTTTTGTTACAGCACCCTGAACAGACTAACACAGACCCCAATTTCTTAGTTTAGACTGCTGTTTAGAAAAAAGTGTAAAGGTACTTTAAACACTGTAAAATACCTTCTACGTAAATATGAATTGTTAATTCCCTTCATTTGATGTTTTATAATTTAGTTAGCCGTGACCCTGTTGTTGAATACTGTTTCCAGTTGTGGCTTTATTAATCATTAGCTACTAGATATGTTATCAGTTCTATAAATAAGTCCTTGGCTATTTCCTAATTCCTGGCAGATTATCCTAACTGCACTCAGAGGGAAAGGAATGGAAGGGGCCTCTTATATTTCCCCTAGCATGCTAACCAGCATGTTCAAAAGTCAAGTAAAGGGAATTTTATCAGTATTGGCTTGTGGAGAGAAACAGCATGAGCTAAAGGAAATAGCTCAGAATCTTTCAGAGTCAGCTAAAGGAAGCACAGCTTCTACTGGGAGGGAGGGCATTCCTGTTGCATAGATGACAAAATGGACATACTTGCTGGGAGACGTAGCATAGGAAGACGGAGAAAGGTGAAGAGTAGGTGAGAAGGTGATTGCTTCTGCTGAATGTTAACAAGCTAATCCAATTTGTCACTTTAAACTACTGTCATCATTGCAGGTTTGCTTCACTTATTAACACCAGGCTAGCATATTTAAGTATTTGATCAACTGTTAACATAAATAGCTATACATAAAATCATGTCTTTGATAATCATTTTATTTTTTACCTTATATTATAAATGGAACATTTTGAGTGTCCTATAAATCTAGATAGGAGAATAGTGAAACCTTGTGTAGCCAGCTCATTTATTTTTATCAATAAGGACAGGTCAATCACTTTTAGCCTTTTAATAGAGTTAGAAAAAGGGAACATAAGTGACAGTTTGGGCTTTACCTTTTTTATATTTCCCAGCTTCAATAAAATCTTTCTTATAAAGAGACACATGAGATACTAAAGACTTAATGATTTGAGTCTTCTTCCTTTTTTCTGTGTCAGTTTATCTGAAAGTTTGTCAATTTTGTTGATCTTTTCAAAGAACCATCTTTTGTTTCATTGTTTTTTGTTTTGTCTCTACTTGTCTTTTCTCTTTCTTATTTCATTTCTTTTTACTCTATTTTTATTTTCTTCCTTCTGCTTGCTTCAGGTTAATCAATTTGAGATCTTTCTGTTTGTTTTAAATATGGGCCTTTACAGATGTAAACATCCTTCTGATTCCTTCCCTGCATTGCATAAGTTTTGGTATTTTTGTGTTTTAACTAATCTCAGAGTATTTCTAATTTCCCTCATGATGTTATTTTTGACTAATTGGTTGTTTGACAAAGGGTTGTTTTAACTATTCAAGTAGTTATACATTCTCCTAATTACCTTATATTACACTGGTTTCTAATCTCATTGCTTTGCAGTCAGACCATGCTTTGAATGGTTTGAAGCCTTTCAAATTTACTGAAACTTATTTTATGATCTAACATGTGTCCTGTCCTAGAGAGTATTTCATGAGCACCTGCTGTTAATGTGTGTTCTATAGGTGTCTAATTGGTCTAGTTGATTCATGGTGTTTTCAAATTTTCACTTTGTTTTGGCTGGCGTTTCCTCCATGATTGAAAGTGAAGTGTTGAAGTCTTCAACTTGTTGTCTTTTTCTCTTCTCAATTCTCTTAGTTTTGTTTCATAGATTCTGGACCTCTATTAGGTTTGTTACAACTGCCGTATCTTCTTAATTGCTTCACCCTTTCGCCAATATAAAATGTCCTTTCATCCTAACAATGTTTGTTTTAAAGTCTGTTTTGTCCGTTAGTATAGCTGCTCCAGGTCTCTTGTAGTTTCTATTTGTATGATATGTCCTTTTCCATCCTTTTACTTTAAACTTACATCTTTGAATCAAAGTGTGTCTCAATGTAGATAGCATATATTAATATGTTATTAATAGATAAGATTATTTCACCTATTCTCATAGTCCCTGCCTTTGGGAAGCTTAATCTATTTACACTAATGTAATGGCTGATAAAGTGGGACTTACATCTGCCATTTTACTGTTTGTTTTCTAAGTATGTCTTTTTTGTTGTTGTTTCACTATGCCTCCATTTCTACCTTCCTTTATGTTAAATAGAAATTTTCTAGTATACCATTTTAATTATCTTATCTTTTACTACACATTAGAGTTATTTTTTTAGTGGTTTGCCCTGGGGATTACAACTCACCATTATAACAATCTAGTTCAGATTAATACCAACTTAATTTCAGTAATGTACAAAAATGTTGCTCTTATGTAGCTCTATTCCCCTGTTGTGCTGTTTTGTCGTAGAAATTGCATATTCAGATATAATATTCCCATCAGCAGAAATAAATGATTATTGCTTTACACAGTTCTCTTTTAATCAGGAGAGGGAAAAAGTTGCTCCTTATATTTTCACGTAGATTTGAGTTATTGTCTAGAGTCTTTCCGTTTAAGCCTATGGACTCTCTTTGATATTTCTTATGGGACAGGTCTGCTAGTAACTGATTTTCTCAATTTCTGTCTATCTGGCAGTGTCTTACTGTCTCCTTCATTTTTGTTTTTTTGGTTTTTGGTTTTTTTTTTTTTTTTTTTGAGACAGAGCCTCAAGTTGTTGCCCTGGATAGAGTGTTGTGGCATCACAGCTCACAGCAACCTCCAATTCCTAGGCTCAAGCGAGTCTCCTGCCTCCACCTCCCAAGTAGCTGGGACCACAGGCACCCGCCACAACGCCCGGCCATTTTTTTGGTTGCAGCCGTCATTGTTGTTTGGCGGGCCTGGGCTGGATTCGAACCTGCCAGCTCAGATGTACGTGGCTGGCGCCTTGGCCCATTGAGCCACAGGTGCCAAGCCTCTCCTTCATTTTTGAAAGATAATTTTGTAGGATTTAGAAATTCTTAGTTGACAGTTTTTTTCTTTCAGCACTTTTTTTTTTTTTTGGCAGATTCTCACTTTGTT
>CAUYRH010065777.1:0-16336 GCA_963574655.1 Perodicticus potto | reverse complement strand
GAATACAAATGTCTTCATTCAATAACTAAGAAAATGCCATGAAGGCTATGTTAAACAGTTTGATGAAAACATTTCAGATTGTATATGAAACCAGCACATTGTACCCCTTGATTGCACTAATGTACGCAGCTATGATTTAATAAAAAAACCAAACAAACAAATAAAAAAAAGAGTATGAAGATGTTAAAAAGCTTATTTTAAATCACAAAAAGTTGACTATTTGGGTTTCCAAGAAATAGTCTGGATTACTGAAAACTTGTTTAAATCACATAGAAGCAGGGTGATTTTACAACAGTTGGAATCCTTCTTGGTCAACTCTGAATGAGCAGCCTGGGAAACTTTTGTTTTTGCTCTTAGAGACGGAGTCTCACTATGTTGCCCAGTCAGGAGTCAGTGGCTATCCACAGACCATCATAGCACATTACAGCCTTGAACTCCCAGCTCCCCATGATTCCCTTGCCTCAGCCTGCTGAGCAACACAGCACTATAGGTTTGGCCTAGGAAAACTTTAAATGGCTCTTCCTCTGTCATAGGTGAGGGTTTTGCTCTTTAGGATAAATCTTGACCTAAATGATATAATTTGTTTTGACTTTAAGTCCTTTCTGATTTAAAACTGTAAGAAGATAGATGACAGGGACTGAGAGAGCTCAAGTCATTTTTAGAATACACGAAGAGGTCATCTACATATTGAATACAAGTCAAATTGCAGGGAAATTTAAGGTTCACAAAGTTCTAGTCAGGGACTTTTGGGAAAAAAGTAAATCACTGACGCATAACTGTTAAGGCATATCATCGACTCTCCAGGAAAAAGTGAGCAGGTTTCACTATCACAGGCTCCCCTAAGCTGCCACTAAGAAGGCGTGGCACAGATTTACAAGTCTAGAATATAGAACCCCCCAAACCTGCAGGGCTAGGGACCATGGCTCAGAGAGTTAGGGAACTGTTGTTTTATCAGTAGCCCTGAGGTCCTGAAACAAATTTGCATTCTTCTTGCTAGGACAGCAGTATCCTAAGGACTGGTACAGTTATGGCACATTTTTTATCAGGCTTTCAAGGACTGATTTTCATTTTTTACCTGCTGTTTTTAGAAGTTACTGCGCAAGCTTGAATGGGCTTTCGAATGTGTCAACATGAACCTTGAGGAATTTAGCCCTAAAAACTTCACTGAATCAAAATTCTACTAAATTCTACTGATTGGAGTATGCCACCCCAAAACATACCACTTGGACATGAGAAATTTTAAGCTAAAGGCAATTGAGAAACAGCCGACATAGCAAATCTCTCCACACTACACCTAGTAAAAGCAGGAGGCAAAATTTTTTTCTGAGCATGTGTCTTCCCTCCCTCCTTTTACCCCAGGAAGGTCCCCCCCAAAAGCCTAAACCCCCTTTCCTTTGTCTCATCACTTCTCTGTAACGCTGTTTGTTAAAATGGCGTGTAAGCCTCCGGGTCCAGCTGCTTCTGTGGAGCTCCACTCTTCCCGTGGGAGCTTCTGTGTCCATCCACACTGGCCGCTGCTCCCATCAGCCGCACAGCCCCAGCTCCTGAACCGAGGACGGCAGAGGCAAGGTCCCCTCACCTCTGTGCTATCTGAATCAGTAGAGCTCTTAGTCCTAAAGGAGCCCAGCACAGGTTGGGGTTGGGGTTGGGGTCTTAACTTAGATACAAGAATACCTGTACGTCATTTTTCAGATTAGCCTTAGCCTGAGCCCGAATGGGGGACTTTGGAGATCTTCAGAGGAGCATTGACCTGGCAGATTTATTTACAGGTAAATCCCTCCTGATTTCGTTAACTGGTGGTGTCGTTAGGTAGATAGTTAGAAACGCAGCTCTCCCGGGGGAAAGGATAAGGTGGGGGGGGGGGCATCTCCTCTTACTATCCTTTGTGATTGTTTACACCTGGGAGGAGGGAACTCCCCCCACCCCATTAACTAACAGAACTTAGTGCGTCAACTCTAAAAGGATGCAGAAGACCCCAGCCCATGGGCCCAGCACCGAGTACAATGGAGTCTTAAAGAAGCCCTACACTAGCCCCAAGACTATCACATCAGTAGTCTCCATCTGCACTGCGGTCCCCACCTCCCCATGGGCTCTCAGAGAGGCTTATGGGATGCCCACCTGCGCAGAGGGACTCTGGTTCCACAGAGACCTCTCAATAACGAGACAGGCCCAACCCAGACAGTATGGAACAGAAACGGCCATAACCCAGCCTCTTTGCCCTTTGTCACGACAATGGAGGCTGGCCATAGATAGCAGCAAGGGCATCTGGCTCTGTCAACCTGTCTCTTTCTCAACACACTTTGTTTATGCTTACTTTACTTTGGGGCCTCTGTCATTTTTTTTTACTAAGAGCACTCCAAGAACCAAGGACGCAGACAGCTGCCTGAAACCCCATTTTAGGATATAGGCAGTTGCCCTAAAGCCTGACGGTGTCACAAAGGATGAGAAATATTCCTCAGTTAAAGGCCAAGGGACAAAGTTAGGGGATGGGACATGGAGAGGACTCAGGATTGTGAGAGACATCCATCACCCGAGTGGCCTGTCAACTCAGGGAAACATGGTGCAAGAGTGTCGGGTCAAAGGTCGGCATCACAACACTCATGTTCAGAAACATCTGCACGGCTGCTCTGTAATGTTTAAAGCAACTGTCTCTTGTGCACTTTAGGACAAAATGGGTAATTAGGTACTTGCATCCCCTTTATTTTTAATTCACATTTTTATTCCTTCAGTTTGTTAATTAGCACAATTGTCTTTCCAATATCTTCTCTCCTTACAATATTTACAGGCTTCTTTATTGAGCGTCTTCCTCCCTAGATGCTTCCAGTGGTTTTAGCAACGACAATGGGGTCTTCTAAGTCTGAGGGCTCCAGGCCTCTTTCAAAAGTTTCAGTGAGGTGTTAAAGATCCAGGGCTACTTTTCCTTTCAGTGTCTGTGTGTTAAATTCCCTATTTTTGGCTTACGTCTGTTCACAAAAAGTGAAGAAAAAGCAAAAGTCACGTATGTCTCAGTATCTACTCTTGACAGCTACCCAAGGTCAGTAAGATGTCTATCCTTGAAGACTTCAGTTACTTCTTTTGGAAGCTTCTTCATGCCAATCAAAAAATGTAGACAAGTAGATTTTGGTCAGTTTTTCTTCTAGGATGCCCATGGGATGTGCTGTGTCAACTCCCTGCAGCAAGGGAAGGAGGGGAGACGGGGAGTTGGAGGACAGACAAACCCCATATTCTAATCCAAAGTTCTCCACTATAATTCTGTTGGACTTTTGTGTATTTATTTCATCATAACCCTAATCTGTGGATTTATATTTTTAAATGGTAAAATTTCACAAAAATAACTTAGAATTATAGCTAAATTACCTCCAGATTACTGGATTTCATTCGGAAACTATGTGAGATAATAAATGTTTACTGTTTTAAATTGCTAAGTTTGGAGCTAATTTGATAATGAACAGAGTGACTTTACTATTGTTCATCTGTTTAAAAAGAATTTGATACTTAAATACAAAAATGTTAGCTTACCTTCATGATAACTTTTATTTTAAGGGTATGATTAGAATATAGTAGAACCTCTGTTATTGCCCATCTCTCTACAATGACCACCTCCTTAAGGTGACCTAATTTTCACAGACTGAACATGCACCAAATCTACTTATCAGCAACCAGCTCCTTATGTTGACCACCTCTGTATGTGGACCGGTTTGTTACAGTCCAGAGATAGGTGGACAACCTATAGAGGTTCTACTGTATGTTTATTTACTTACTCATTCATTTGCATGTTTCCAGGTTTAACTATGTCCCAGGCACTATGCTAAGTGCCTGTCATTATCTGGTCTTTGAGTTGTCTGTTCATCAGGAAGCTTGAGACAGAGACGTGAGAGTGAATCAGGGTTATTGCAGTATCTATCCAGAACTTAGAAAAGAGGATGAGATAATAGATCTGGGAGTCACTGCTGAGATCCTGGGAAAGCCAGGGAATAGATGAGACCATTCCAAGAAGAAGTACATCTAATATCTACTGGGCGATGTTCTACCTAGAACAGGGTCAGTAACTGTTCCTTTGGCCATATCCTGCAGCCAAGTGTCTGCAGCCAGATCCTCAAGAGCAAGCCAACGTCCTCCCGGCAAGAGACTCCTTCTGGACTTTACCCTGGTCTTTTCGAGGTCTCCTCCTATCCTGCTGCCAAGGCTGATCAGGTTTGATTTCAGCCACCAGGAGAAAAGTAAAAGCGTCTTTGTTGCTCATGGGGGCAGAGGCAGTTGGGTGAGTCAAGTCACGACATCCTAACCAAGCACCACCCACTCCTCAGGCTCAGAAAGCACTGCCATGCTTCCAGCAGGAATCTTCCTCCTGTTACTTTTCAAATGGGGTACACACTACCTTGGCTGCCACCCAGCCATCCTAAGCTTAAAGCAGAGATGCAAGTTCAATAACTGCTGTCTGGTAAATGGAGCGAATGCCCAAAGACAGAGGTTGCCTGTTTGGCAGAATTGGGCAAAGAGAAAACAATTGCCAGGCTCCTGGTGCAGAACGGCGTGCACAGTCCTCTGGCAGTGACTCTGAAAGACTGGACTCGTTTACTGGCTAGGAACAAGAGTTGGTAGTTAGCCAGGCGCATTCCCAGACCTCTACTGTATGTTTTTCTTTTCTTGATTTTCTCTCATTAAATCTCACTACCTGAATGTTAGGACTCTTGGAGGTGGTTACACTTCGGACCTTTAACATGGCTGGCTTTTGGTGGCACCTGTAGCTCTGTGGGTAGGGTGCCAGCCACATACACTGAAGCTGGAGGTGTTGCGGTGGGCACCCGTCATCCCAGCTACTTGGGAGGCTGAGGCAAGAGAATCGTGTAAGACCAAGAGTTTGAGGTTGCTGTGAGCTGTGATGCCACAGCACTCTGCCGAGGGTGACCTAGTTAGACTCTGTCTCAAAAAAAAAAAAAACCAAGATAACATGGCTGGTTTTCACCAAAATAAAAGCATTCTCTTCACTGTCGATCCTCCATAGACTCGGGGTGGGTGTTGTTTGAATTTCTCATCACTTCCAGATGCCGTTTGGAAGCAGGACCCAGATGTGTGCAGCCTGGGTGAGAAGATCCTTCCACCTCATCAGCCGTGCTTTTGGAAGTGCAGAGGGAGATACTTTTGTAAAAGTTTCTGTGTCAGGGTCCTGCCAATGAGACACGGAATACATTTTATATGCTCCAAACCTTTTGAACAGAGAAATGATGCATCCTTTTAGATGCAAAAGCAGCCCAGTCATTTTCAACGTTGTACAGAGAGACCGGGAAAAATAGACCGGGTTCTTTAGATTTCGTCTCTGAGATAAGAGAGTATCCAGTAATTGCTTTGGATCAAAGACAAGGTACATCTTTTAATAATACTGGAAATTGCTAAGTATGATGAAGTGAAATCTTTCAAAACAGCAGTTTGTTAATACAGAATAGAGAATTTAGAAGAATCTGGGTTTTCCTAAATAGACCATGACTTCAAAGATGACCTCTGCCAAGTTGGAGTTCTGGAAATAGAAACAATCAGCCCATGGTAGAACCGGACACATGGAAGACCCTGTATCAGTGCAGTCTTAGAGCGCTAGGGACTAAAGAAGTATCTGAGACATAAAAACACAGATTTTGAGGAAAAATTAGTTTCTTTTTTTTTTTTTGGAAACAGAATCTCATTTTGTGGCCCCCTGTAGAGTGCCGTGGCACCACAGTGACCTCCAATTCCTGGGCTCAAGTGATTCTCTTGCCTCAGCCTCCCAAGCAGCTGAGACTACAGGCACCCACCACAATGCCCATCTATTTTTTTAGTGACCGGGCGTCACTCTGGCTCTGGCTCAGGCTGGTCTTGAACCCGTGAGCTCTACCTGCCTCAGCCTCCCAAGTACTAGGATTACAGGCATGAGGCCACTGTGCCCGGCCTGGAAAAATTAGTTTTGAGACATTTTTCTTTTTACTGAACTAATGCTACATCATCATCTCTGTCATTCCAGAATCACTGTCACTGCTGTCATCACCATCATCCCAGAATCACTGTCACAGCCATCATCACCGTGATCCCAGAATCACCATCATTGCCATCATCTCCGTGAGGCCAGAATCACTGTCACAGCCATCATCACCGTGATCCTAGAATCACCGCCATTGCTGTCATCACCGTCATCCCAGAATCACCATCACTACTGTCATCTCCATTACCCCAGAATCACCATCACTGCCATCATCTCCGTCATCTCAGAATCAGCGTCACTGCCGTCATCACTGTCATCCCAGAATCACTGTCACTGCCATCATCTCCATCATCCCAGAGTCACCATCACTGCCGTCATCACCATCATCCCAGAATCACCGTCACTGCCGTCATCACCGTCATCCCAGAATCAGCGTCATGGCCGTCATTTCTGTCATCCCAGGATCACCATCACTACTGTCATCTCCATCATCCCAGAATCACCGTCACAGCTGTCATCTCCATCATGTCAGAATCACCGTCATGGCCTTCATTCATCTTCATGAGTGTTTATGGACCAGGCACCCTGCTGAGTGCCTCCCCAGTGATGAGATGTCACTCTCAGCCTCACTCTATGGTAGAGGTAATTGCTGGAAATCAGCATGCCCACGGCCCCTCTCATCAGAGGGAGCCGGACTCCCGCCTGGCTGCAGTCCCCACCCCACACCTCTTTCCTCAGATCACCGCTCAGAGGAGGCAGACGACTCGAACAAGCCAGTTCTATCCCGGCTTTCTTTCTGGACATCCTGGGTGTCCTTGTGAATATTTTCTCATTTCCTGCAGTTTTTAAATATTCTAGGAAACAGTATTTTTCTTACAGATGGAATATGTTCAAAAAGATGGAAATTCTTATCTTTAAAAAAACTCCTATGGATTCTATTCTATATAACCTTTTTATTTATTTTTTGAGACAAGAGTCTCTGTTGCCCCGGGGTAGAGTGCCGTGGAGCCACAGAAACCTCCCTCTCGGGCTCAAGTGATCCTCTCGCCTCACTCTCCCCAGCAGTGGGGACTACTGGTGCCCACCACAATATCCGGCTAGTTTTTCTATTTTTAGTAGACACATGGTCTGGCATTTGCTCAGGCTGGTCTCCATCTCCTGAGTCCAGGTAATCCACCCGCCTTGGCCTCCCACTGTGCTAGATTACAGGTGTGAGCCAGTGCACCCGGCCTATTCTGTGTCTCCTTTAAGTATTGCAGACTGCACTGGCTTTGGATCAATGGAGGTGAGAATGAATCACAGCTGTTGTAGTATTGTGCCAGTGATGAGAGAAAAAAAAAAACAACTCCATAATCAATTGATCACAGATAATTCGGTTAAGATAAAATGAATTAAGTAGACTGCATCTCCCACAATGCGATGCAGACAGTGATTTTCTGAGTCTTGGTTTGGTGTTACTCGTCTTATACTTCAGAACAGTTCAGTGTTGCCAAGACAACCAGGATGCTGGGACAAGAAGCTGGGATTAAAGTCAAGGCACCGTAGCTGCTTTGGAGGATGTCATGGAGTGTTCAAGGCCCTTTTCACAGTGAACGCTGTAAAATTTGAATTAAGAAAAAAATGACTGGAGACCGGTGTGGTGGGCACACCTGAAGTCTCAGCTGCTGGGGAGGATGAGAAGGGAGGCTCACTTGAACCCAGGAGTCGGAGGCTGCAGTGAGCTACGGTTGTGCCTGTGAATAGCCACTGCACTCCGGTCTGGATGCCATAGTGAGACTTCATCCCTACAAATAGAATCACTAAAGAAGAGACTGTTTATCTGACACCCTTCCATAGACAGGGCTCTTCCCAGTTACTTACATCCTAAAATTAAGAAAACATTGGTGTGGGATGGCGCCTGTGGCTCAAGGAGTAGGGCACTGGCCCCATAGGCTGGAGGTGGCGGGTTCAAATCAGTCCCTGGCCAAAACCAGCAAAAATAAATAAAAAATAAAATAAAATGAAAACATTGGCGTGCAGACTCACAGTCAGCAGGTATCATTCCACTAATACACACCTTTTATAGAACCCTGCAGAAATAACTGTAGTGAACTTGTCTTTAAATTCCAATTTGCCTGGGCAGCACTTGTGGCTCAAGGTGTACGGCGCCGGCCCCATATGCTGGAAGTGGCGAGTTCAAACCAGGCCCTGGCCAAAAAAAAAAAAAAAAAACAGTGCAACAACAACAAAAAACTTCCAATTTGCCTTGATTCTAATTGAGCAGGTCTGAAGAGTATCAAACAAAAACCAAAAGAATTTCTGTTGCCCCTCGTTCCTCTACTAAAGATGTACATCTCATCTAGACAAAGGCTTGATTCTGCATGGTGACTAGGGTAGCTCTGATGAACAGAGTCCTGGGACTGATGTTTGGAATTTGAGTTTAGGAACAGACATAAAGCAGTGTGGTCTCCCCGGGGGAGCCCTGGTGGAGGCGCAGGACGCCCCTCCGCCCTGCCGTGTGACTGGGGCTGCACCTCCAGGTTAGTCCAGGCGCACTGCACCTGCCATCTTCTGCTCGTATTGAGGTACGCAGTATTGAGGCAAGGACAAAGAAAAGAAAAATGAAATGCTTAAACTGACTCTGATCGGGTTTTCTTTTTTTGAGACATGGTCTCACCCTTTTGCTGGGCTAGAGTGCAATGGTGTCGTCATAGCTCACAGGCATGAGCTACAAAAAAATGAAAACAGCATGTAACTAAGCTAAAGAGCATCCTTCACATCATGGAGAGATAAAAATCCATCAAAAATAGCACAAACGGATGAATAAGGGAGCCCAGCACTTTTTACAGCTGGTTGTTAAGCCTCATTTCCTCAAGAGTAATTGTGTTGGGCATGGTGGCTCATGCCAGTAATCCCAACACTTTGGGAAGCCATGGTGGGAACAGGCATTGAGAGCAGACTTAGACACCTGTCTCTACAAAAAGAAAGATCAGCTGGCTATGGTGGCCATGGCTGTAGTCCCAGCTACTCAGGCTGAGGCAGGAGAATCACTGGAACCCAGGAGTTTGAGGTTGCTGTGAGCTATGATTGTGCCACTTCATTCCAGTACAGTGACAGAGCAAAACAGTCTCAAAAATTATAATTATTAAGTCAGGAATGGTGGCTCACACCTATAATCCCAGCACTCTTGGGAGGTCGAAGCAGGAGGATCCCTTGAGCTCAGGAGTTTGAGACCAGCCTGAGCAAGAGTGAGACACTGTCTCTACTTAAAATAGGAAAATTAGCCAGGTGTGGTGGTGAGTACCTATAATCTCAGCTACTTGGGAGGCTGAGCCCAGGCAGGTGAGGTTGCTGTGAGCCAGGCTGATGCCCTGGGACTCTAGCTGGGCAAGAGCGAGACTGTCTCAAAAGAAAAACGTATTACAATATAGTAAAAATAGTGGATAGACAAAGGCAGGTGTTTGAGGATGTGCTTTACTTTCCTGATCTGTGGGGGTCCCTTACATCAAAGACACAGAAGTGACGGAGGCTGAGTTGCCAGTGTGTGGTACTCCTTTGCCAAGCAGGAATCAGAAGACGCTCTCCACTAGCAGGAATCGGGGGTTACACAGTAAGGTTGAGACTTCTGCAGGAATCCTTGGTGTCAAGTTCAAGTAGAAGTTTAATCTAGCAGGATCAAATGAAACCCAGAAGACCATTCCCCGCACCCGGTGTTCTAAGCATAAAAAAGAAAATAGAACACAGACCACTTCTATTTTAATATTTTTAAGCAGCATAAATCATAATGGTTTTTATACTACACTGTACAAATAATATACTGTTACTTTCCAATGAAAATGAACTTCTTATAGGGTTTTCTGAAATGGTCACTCTGCACAGCTAAGAGCTTGACCCTTTAGCCATCGCTGCAGTGCGTGGAACAAGTCACGAGGCTCCACGTCTTCCAGTTGTGCCTGTTTCTGCTGCCACCGAGGGATGACCCTGCCGGAGACCTGTCGTGGCCCCTTCCATCTCCTGCTCCAGGAAACACGGGCTCTCTGCAGGTGGATGTGTGCTGATGAGTACAGCTTCTGAGCTCTGCTCGCCACAAGCCTTCGCTCCTTTAAGAGAACTTGCGCTTCTTCATGGCTTCTGCCTTGACCGCCAGGCTCTTGGCACAGATGGTCAGGACCACAATGAGGACGCCCACTACAAACGTCACCAGGGGCCAGAGGAAGCAGTGCAGGAGCACAATCTCGTCATGCGTGCGGTGCAGAAGCACGTCGTCCGGTCTGCAAGACAGTGGAGAGTAAGAAGGGAAGAGAGGTCAAATGCCTGGGCAGGGCACTGAACACCCCAGAGACATGGGAGTCAAACTTGCTGCCCTGCCCAAAGGGAACAGTCATTACCAAAAGCGAAGAGCTCATGCTGACCCTAAATACTATACTTTGTGCTTCAAACCCAATACGCAGAATTTTGAGTTCTTGAGTCAATAGGCCAAATTTGCATATTAGGATTTACTACAGGCTACAAAGTGCCAAAGGTGCAGCCATCTCTTATGCTATTATTTTTTTCCATTCTATGTTGCTGAGTATCCCATTTTCTCATTCATTTTATTCTTTCTCTAACATCTGCTGTTCAAGGGGCTTTAATCAGTCTAAAGGTTACCAAGGGGTGAGCATCCCCCAACAAACCCAAACCAAACCTTAGCATGGAGGTGGGGCCCAAATGACCTTAGTTCAGAAAGGTCAGCTAAAGCCACTGTTTGAATTTCGTTGGAAAGACAGATGGTGTAGCCCTCGGGTCAAGTCAGCTTCACTACGTGAACGAGAGGTTTTTATTAATAAAAAGACAATGGTTGAATTCAATGTGGTTTCCCCCTTTCTGAGTGGGAATGGGCACGGTCTTAAACCACTGACCAGTTTCTTGGTAAATCTGCAAAGTCTTAGCAACAGATTTCAGTCTATCAATATGGGGCTCGACTTTTCAATTCTTGCTTTGGTCTTGTTCACAGGATGTGAAGGGGAGATGTGGTCCCAAGCCCTGGTCTCTCCTCTTCACCCACAAGACAGACAGCTTGAGAATTTAGCTTTCATATGGGAGGTCTGCATTTTGCAAGATATTTCTGTTATACCAGAGTGGTTGTGCTTCCTCCAGAAAAAGAAAATGACACAGAAAAATGAGTCTGTTTGCTCTGAAGAATAACAAAGGCTTCAGAGTTACAAGGGCAATGTGTTCAACAAAGAACCACAATCCTGGGAGTGCTCACTAGTTACAAGCCCCAGAATTCAGAACCCATTTCCCAGAAGGAGGACACAGCATGTGGAAAGTTTCTTCATTACCTGTAGTGGAGATATGTGGCATTAACAGAATAGTTTTACAGACTGGCTTTAAAATTATACAATCCTTGCAATTTTCTCCAACTGGTGCACAATGTGATTTCAAATTTTGCATATGAAGTGAAATTTTTTTTTTTTAAGAGATGAGGTTGCCCAGGCTGGACTCAGACGTCTGGGCTCAAACAATCTTCCTACCTTCGCCTCTCCAGTAGCTAGGACTGCAGGTGTGCGCCACCATGCCCAGGGGCCTTTTTTTTTTCTTTTTTTGATATTTCATAGTTTTTCAGTTACGATTAATGTTAAGTGAATGCAGAGTCACTGTAACAATTATAAAAATTATCCCAGCTTGCAGAAATTACCCCTTTTTCTGATCTCTTGTAGTAACGCATAGTCTTCAGGACTCATGCTAGCATTAGTTTATGCCCATTAATTAATGTGTAATGCATATTAGCTTATGTGTATGTGCATATTAATGTACATACTCTCCGTTTCCCTAAGGCCCACCATGGCCGTGACTTTGTCATCGCCCGTTTTTCTACAAATAGCTGCTGCTAAATAACTGCTCGCCACCAAGGAAGAGAAGCCTGCCCTTGGTGCAAATTTTCAAGAAACTTCATGCTTGGAGTCTAAAAAAGTCAAGGCCAAGATCTGAAAAGAGTGCACAAGGTAAGCTCTGCCACATCTTAGAGCTCGGAGATCCCATCACAGCACTGCTGTGATTCTTCCTTTCCCAGTACGGGTATTCATGGCTGTCAGACGCTGCGACCTAAGTGTGCAAAGGAAGGTAAAAGCTCATCTCTCAGTTAGTCTGTCCACCTGTGAAGACAATTATACTCTCCCGGAGTATACCGGCGCAAAGACTCCTAGATTCTACATCAAAAGGGTAAAGGTATAACAACAATGTGAATGCACTTAATACCCAAGAAGCGTACACTTAGAAGTGGCTAAAATGTTTTTTTAAAAAAGAAGAAAAAAAGGGAGAGGGATGGGTGGGAAACTTGGATTTTTAATACTGTTTGAACAAATGTACATGCAATTTCTGTATTTTTGCAGCTGACTTTCTAGTGAAAAGCTCAGTGTGGCTCTCACTCTGTGTTCCTCCTCCAGTCACTACTGCTGATTGGAAATCACCACCATATTGTGCAACTGAACCAGAAAAATACCCAGCTAATGGTGGCTAGAGCCGTATTTTCTGAAACAGTTTGAAGAGCACATATTGAAAAAGAATTCGAATTAAAAAAGGAGAGGTGGAGGCCAGGTGCGGTGGCTCACACCTGTAATCTCAGCTGTCTCGGGGGCTGAGGTGGGTGCATCACTTGAGCTCAGGAGTGAAAGACCAGCCTGAGCAAGAGCGAGACCCCGTCTCTACTAAAAATAGAAAAATTCGATGTGCATCATGGTGAGCACCTATAGTCCCAGATACTCAGGAGGCTGAGGCATGAGGATCGCTGGAGTTTGAGGCTGCTGTGAGCTCTGACACCACAGCACTCTACCAAGGGCACAGAGTGAGTGAGACTCTGCCTCAAAAACAGACAAAAAAAAAATAAAAAGAGAGAGAGAGAAGAGAAAATAACTGCAAAATGCTGCACCCAGATATTTGTTTTAATTCAGAAACTTCCTGGCATTCTATCTCCTGCAGTGCACTTGGGGCAAAACTTCAATATTTCAAATGACAAAACAGTATCGTTCACTAGGAGTTAGCCACAGTAAACTTGTAATCATGTCAAAAGCCTTTGGGGTAGAAATATTATGCAGAAGTACATATATTTCTTTGAAAATAATTCATGTCTATTTCTGTCTCATATAGCTCCTTCAATAGTTACACTTCTATCTCTGCCTGGTAATGCTAAAGCTCCTTGCTCAGGTATGTGATATACTGAGATTATCTCTAAATTGTCCTCTGTGTCCTAATTAAAGTCTGGCTCAATCAAACTGGGCTTGTGGTGAAGCCACTGCCCTGCCTCAGTTTCCTCTAATTTTACCAGGCAGGCACTTTTCAGATAGTGTAGCCAAAAATTACTTGCAAAGGGGTTTGGGCTTCATGATTATGTGGTAGGAACTAAAGAGGAACTTTAAGAAAAAAGAAATCACTGTTTTCCACATTTGGCAAACTGGACAAATTACCCAAGGAGATGTGAATATGATATGCTAAAACCAGAATGGTGACAAGAACGTAGACAGCTAGCAAAAAAGGAACTTTACTCTCCAAGGACTTCAAAAAAGTAAGCAAGAGATTTCTCTCAGAGAGTGGGGCAGGGGGTTACAGACACAGTAACTGCTGCAGATACCTGGAGAAAAACTTCCCCAAGGGTTGGCACTAACTCTTCTGAGTCAAGCTTTGAAAGTCAGGAGGTGCCAAAAAGAATGTATACACACTTGAAGGGAGAAACTGTATTAAAATCGCAATACCCAATATAGACCAATAACAAAAGATGAATACAAGTCACATCGAGCACCCCTGCAATGGCTGAAGTCAGATGTGACTCGAGTAGTACAATTTCAATACAGCTTTTTCCTTTCACCACCATGTTTATACATTTTGTGGCACCTCTGTACATTGTGATAGTAACAGTCAGCTTTCCACCCAGCCAGTAGCACTGTGGTTGAGGATTTGATTTCATTTGATTATAAAAATAACCCCGTGCTCAAGAACTTCTTAATTCTCACTTTATGACCAAATAAATTGAGGCAAAGATAAGATTGCACAATTTAAAATAATGACATGATTCAAAACCATGCTTGTATGATTTTTAAACCATAAAAAGGGTACAATTTACCCTACACCAGCTTTTCTCAAATTAGAATCACCTATGGCGCCTGTTGAAATGCAATTTCCTGGGTTTCAACCCTTGATTAGTAGATTGGAATCTGAGCTTGTGGGGTCCAGACATTTGCATTTTACAGAGGCTCTGGGATGGTGCTAACGTATACTTAAACTTCAGAAGCACTGTGTGAAGTTCTAATAGTTAGAAACATGTATTATGAAACCCAACACCACCTTAGCTGGCTATTCCCAAAATGTTCTGATTGACACTTATGTCCAGGTTACTTTCAAAGCCTCTGCATATTTTTTATGCAGAATGTATGCTGCATAAAGAGAATAAGAGAGAACTTATTTAAGAAAGTTTCTTAAATGTCTGCCAGAGAATAAGATTGAAGGAAAGCTGGGGGAGGGAGGGAAGCAAATAGGAAGGGGTAGGGAGTGGGGTAGAAACGCAGACTATGAAGAGAGATTTTCCCAGAGAGGCCACTTGTTCCCACTGGCCCAAGAGCCCCCACAGGGCAGCAAAAGCCAGGATGAAGGGACAGAGATTCGTGAGTGTCATCCCCAACACAGAATATACCTTCCCTTTGACTTTATCTCACCAAATGAAGAGTTGCTCCTATCCAGTGTTTGCTGTGTTGGCTAATATGAAGAGAAAATGGGGACCTTTTTTTTTCAAATGGGATGGAAAATTTCTTAACCAGTTCAGGTAGAAGCAGTACTGCCATGATGGTGGCAGCAATACCAAGACGCAAGAGGATTCACTTCAAAGTGTTTCAAAAAGTATTTCTCGTTCACCTGAGCAGAGAAGTGTCCTTTTTAGGTGGGCAGGTTCTAAATCTTGTTTATTATTTAGAACGCAACCTACTCTTAAAAAGAATCTAATAGATTAACAGTAAGAACAAAACACCTGAGTACAATAAAATCTTTAATCTGACAGTAAAGAGCAACTGCAATGTAATTAAGATGGGGAAAAAAATTAAAATCCCAGGCTAAGAAAAGCTACTGCCGTAAGCCCAAGTGAGACTCATCTCCCGGGGCGTCCTCACACTCAAGGGGAAAGAAGCATGCGTGATGAGCTACAGAGCTGCCACCCGAGGAAGGAAGAGCGATGATTCATCAGGACAAATTCGCTGCCAGGACGAAATCAAAGAGAAATTACTTTGTGCATTTTTACATGAAGTGATCTTTACAATACATTTAAAAGGCCCTTAATAGCAATGTAACAAAGCTGGCTAAGGATGAGATCACATGAGGAGTTTTTATAATGCTGATCCCAAGGCCTCAGCTCTGCAGACTCAAACGCTAGTTTTGAACAGCTTGCCAGGCTGTGCTGATAATTACCCCCATCTAGGGGCAATCAATTTAAACGATGCTTTTCAAGTATCAAATGTATCAGCCTAGTTTCCGACAACAGCCCAAGACTGAAACCACAGAGGGACCTGAATTGCAGGCATTCTGTGTCTTCCACAGGTTTAGATTCCCAAAGTGGAGGTGACAAAATGATATTTTATTATTGCAAGCCAAAGGACATCTCATGTCTTCCTCCCTGGTAAGCTGGTCAGCAGACAACCGTAGGGAGTTTTTATACAAGTCTCCAATAAATACTAATGTAAATGAAACGCCACAGGTGAAAGAGGTGACTATCACAGGTTTTCAGGTAGAAATTACTGATCATTGATGTCTAATGTGGAAAACCTTGATGTGGGTATTATTAAATGTTTGGGTTTTAGGTTGCAAGGTGCCACGTTATGGGCTTTCTAGAAGGAGACTGAATTAAAACACATCTCATGAAAATACCCAACTTGATCTATTAATTCATGATGTTTTAAAGATTTCAAAAGACTTTTTTCTACTAAAACATGTTAAAAACTGGCTGATGAAAACAATGAATTTGGTTTTAGCATAACTGAGCTGTCCCCCCTGAGAGTAGCAAGGCAGCCAGCTGGTGTTTGGAGTTACCATAAGGCCTTGCCAAAAGGACAAAAGAGCAGGCTTGTGTTCCCTGGGTGACCACAGGAAGGCAGCTGGACAGCTAATCTAGACGCTATCCCGAAGTATAACCACAGTGGGAGTACAGCGACCAGATACAGACAGCCTTCACAGTATTCTTTCTTTTTTTTTTTTTTTTTGAGACAGAGCCTCAAGCTGAAGCCCTGGGTAGAGTGCTGTGGCATTACAGCTCACAGCAACCTCTAATTCCTGGGCTCAAGCGAGTCTCTTGCCTCTGCCTCCCAAGTAGCTGGGACTACAGGCGCCCGCCACAACGCCTGGCCATTTTTTGGTTGCAGCCATCATTGTTGTTTGGCGGGCTCAGGCTGGATT
>CAUYRH010065773.1:0-15165 GCA_963574655.1 Perodicticus potto | reverse complement strand
CACGTACACCTGAGCTGGCGGGTTCGAATCCAGCCTGGGCCCGCCAAACAACAATGACAGCTGCAACCAAAAAATGGCCGGGCATTGTGGCGGGCACCTGTAGTCCCAGCTACTTGGGAGGTGGAGGCAAGAGATTCGCTTGAGCCCAGGAATTGGAGGTTGCTGTGAGCTGTGATGCCATGGCACTCTATCCAGGGTGACAGCTTGAGGCTCTGTCTAAAAAAAAAAAAAAAAAAAAACCACCTTGAATGTTAGTGGCTTAATTCTAGTCTTATCAAGGCCCCTCCTGGGTTCATCGTATGTCGGCTATCAGTTCATAGATGGGCTGGGACCCGCTGGGCTAGGCTGGCCTCCTCAGGGCAAATACATCTCTGCTCTGAACCATCCTTCATCCTCTAGCAGTCTACCTTGATCTTGTTTTCATGCAGTGAAAAAATTTTTCTTTTAAAAAGGCAAAACCTTGCAAAGTCTCTCATAGTCTAGACTTGGAAAAGGCACATCTTCACTCCTGTCAGATAACTTAGGCAAAAGTAAATCTCAACCTTAGCTTTTAATTAATGAATAAACTTTGACAGGGGAGCTTCAAAATCACATTGCCAAAACAATGAATGTAGGCGAGAGAGCCAAATTGCATTATTTTCAGAACAAGTATACCCCATACGTTGTTTGGAAGGATGCAACGTAGTGGTAGCTCTCCTACCCTGCTGGCATTAATGTAATTGATATAATCATTTGGCAATTAATTTCTGCATCATCTAGTAAACTCTAGGATTCTGGTCTTTTTGTTCATTGCCACAAGTTCTCCAGAAGCAGACCAGCTAGAAAGGACATCTAGGGAAGTGTGCAATTGTTCCCCGCTGTGTGTGTGCTGGGGTGCATGCCTGCCTACTCAGGGATGCAGACTCAGGAAGTTACCTGTTCCCATGTGCCAGGAATATGAGAAGCAGAGCTGGCATTTCAGCCTCCATCTTCCTCACTCCTTAGCTACTTCTCAACTATTTCATAACTAGCAGGAGGGATAGCATTTTATTAATTGAGCTCCTTCAAATCCCAGCAGCACATTATTTAATGTGTGTCTCTATGTCTAAAAAATAACTTATTTTTCCTTTGGTATCAGGCAGCACAGCATGTCAGGGCAATTCCGTATCACACTTAGAACAGCGTCAAGGCACTCCATCACTGATTACTGACCTGGCTCACTGAATGGATGAATAAAAGAACTTCTGCAAGAACTAAAAGACCACACCATCAAAGTGAAACACAGGTCTTTTTCTTTAGGTTGCTGAGATATTTCTGGCTCTGACCCATTTTATTTTTATACCATCCTATGATCAGCACCTTCTGGCTCATGTTCACGTGGCATAGGTGTTTCCTCGTGCTCTGACGCTGAATAATCACTCCTCACGAGCAGGCATCATCTTCTCCTGGCTGTCCTGTGTGGTGACCTCTATAAAGACAAAGGCAGCACAGTGAATCAGGAATCCCGCCTGCTCAGCATCTCAGCAGTGGACAGTCGGTTTCAGATTTTTGGCGCCCACAGCATTTTTTTTTTCGTTATGATTCACACAATGGGATCCTCTGAAAGCAAACACATTAACAAAGGCTTTTGTAAAAGCACCCTTTTTGGAGAACAGTACAATAAAAAAATATAGGTATTTTTTTCTTGTAAAGGGTAGAAATCGGTGGTAGGCAGCTTTGCACAGAGAATGTTGCTAAGTTATAGGGTTCCAGAGAAATTTATTTGTAACTTTATCCTGGAGAGTTTTGTGCATATGCTAAAGTAGAGACATTAGTATAATGAACTCCCTGTACCATCATCCTACCGAAATAGGATACAAGAATCTGTTTTGAACATTGGAACACTGAGACCACTGGAAGACCGAAGGTATAGGTTTTGTTATTGTGGTATTCTATCTTAGAAGGTGATGGTTACAAAATAATATGAGCTCTGAGATCAGAGTTAGAGGTTAAACAATAGCTCTGTAGGATGTATTGTTATTCTTTATTTTCATCTTTCCTATGAGGAACAGAAGTAAGGAGAGATTCTGTGATTGGCAGGTCACAGAGCTGGTAAGCTGGGTAGAGAGCTGCACGGGCCTGCGTCCTGAGCGCACTGCCGCCATCCTCCCACTCAGCTTCACTCCTGTCCTTAGCACACACGCTTTCATTCCATTGCTTCTTGTTTGTGTCTCGGATCACCTCCTTATAAGGATTTCAGACTCTGAAATCCTCCAGTTTTCTGTTTCCCTTTCACCTTATTCATTTCTCTAGTGCGGATTACTTGCCCCATGTCTTTTGGACCCCATAATCCTAACTCTTCATGTGTACTTTTAGGTCACCCTTCTGTGATATTACTTAAGTAATTATCTTTGATAACCTAAATAACTAATTATCATTTGAATATCATTCATCCTCCTATGGCATCTGGTCTTTTTCTTTCTTTTTTTTTTTGCTCATCTCCTTCCTCTTCCCTCTTTTCCTTGTTGCAACTTTTTGATTTTCCTTCTCCTGCCATTAGTCTTTGGCATTAGGTCTTCAGCTCCTTTAGCCTCACAAATATCATCTGTGATATTCTCCTCCACTTTACATTTGGAAATTCATAGTAACCACCATAGAGGGTAGAACAAAACTTAGTGATAAAGAACATTGACTCTAAAGTAAGATAGACCTAGGTTAGAAAGTGCAGCCTCCTAGCTACCTGGCTTTGGGGGAGTTGCCTTTTATAAACCTTAGTTTATTCGTATGTAAAGTTTACATATGAATAAAAAACATAGTTGTTATAGTTCTCCACAACTATTTTATGAAGAATATAGTTGTTATAAAGGGAGGGGAAAGATATACTATCTTCATAATAACTATGGTAACTCAGTGAGAAGTTATTTGTTAAGAAGTATAGCACAAAGCTTAGAATGCTAAATCCTTATAAATACTGGCACCAAAAATGTGTGTATACATGGTCTTTAGTCCTTAGAGTCCCTTATCCTTTAAGATTTATTATCATTCTTTCTATGACCACTTCTATGACTCTCACTTCTGCCCATTCGTTACAAGTGAACACCTGTGTGGAATGTTCATGGCACTTTTTAAGCTGCTGTTTCACTTTGTTATCTCTGGATTCAGCTGCCTGTCTTCACTTTGGAAGACTTTGGAAGCTATTTTCATAATAAGCTTGCTAATAAATACCATTGAATTTCTTGTACTCTTGACTTTCCATATCTAGAAATTCTTTAACTTCCTCTATATCTTTCTTTAGTCTACATTTCTTAGTCTACGTATGTTTGAAACAATATTTTACTTAATGAAGCTCTACATATTTATGCTATTTAACCTTATATACTCTCCAATTGATATTCAAAAATATTTATTCATTTTAATTGATTCCAGATAAATGGAACCTAAATTTAATTTTCCAACTTTTTTTTTCTCAAATCACCATCACCTTTGTGTGCAGCTACCAAATCTATTGGATGGAGATACCATTTGTCCGTGATGCTTTCTGAAAAACTCATCCCTCCTATTCTAACTTCTACCTGGTACCAAGTTTCTAAGAGTAAACTCTTCCAGACTCTGTGGGGTCATTTTTTTTCTATTAATCATTTCTGAAAGCAAAGACAACCATTGCGACTACTGATTGAAACAAGAAATGTGCTAATTTTTGAATGACAGTTGCACTCACTACAACAGGGCTGTCTTATGTTTCCGTGTTGTTAGAATACTAACTTTCTGGAATCTTGGTCTTGCCAAGGTAGCCCTCTCTGTATCCATCATTGTGTAGTATTTATGATCTTTTATTTGGTGATCTCTTTTTATTTCCCCTAGACTACAAGAGCATTTATAATCCCCTATTACCTTCTTCTCTTTGCTCTTACACTAACATTTATTAAGCCTTTACTACGTGGTCCCTATTATTGTGTGAGCCACTGTGAGATTAAATGTGCATAATCTCTAATTTCAAGGTCTTTACAACTGATAAAAGCTATTCTAATAATATTTTCATATAAGCCAATCATATGTTTCCTTTTTTATTTAAAAATCATGATGAACTCTACCCAGTATCAACAACATCCCATCTCTCTTCTTTTTAGCAAAGAGGATATCTGAGCTGGATCTATGGACCATGATCTGCCCTATCTTTTCACAGTTCTAAACCAAGGATCTTTTTCTCTCCTGTTAGAATTTGGAAGTTCTACTTTCAAATTGCAGTGTCGGGGATCAAATGAACCAATTTCTAAAGCTTGGGAATGAAGCAATAAAGAAGGATTTCTGCAATATGATTTATAAATCATTAAAACAAATGGGAGGAGAGAAAAGAAAAAGGTCTGGATCAGTATCAAGAAATACAGAAATCAGAGAGTGGATCATTTTGAGATGTTCTCGCAAGGTCACCTCTGGGAAAGCCCAGTCTGTGGAGAATGCTCCCTTTTATTTATAGTTGTAAAGAACTGGGTTGGACAAAATGCTCCTTTTTTTTTGTTAACAAAAAAAATGCTGTCTTCTTATTTGACTGGAGAGATGGCAACTTTAGCTCACTCTGATCTTGCCCTGGGACCGCCACATCTGCAGCTGAGACTTCCCTGAGTCTCATATAAAAGGAGAGACAGATGGAAGTTTTAACCTTTATAAAGGGTATACCACTTCAACACAGGTGGGAATTTAATCAATTACAAAATAAAGCCATTTACTCAGTGGTCTTTTCTCCTGAACAGAATAACGTTTTTTGCCTATAGGCAAGCAAAAATTATTTTAATGTTTCTTTAGCTATTTTTAGGTCAAATATAAAAACAAAGATATTTCTCACAATGTCAGTGGACACTTGTCTTCAATTAGTTCTGATACACAAGTGTATTTTCAGAAAGGGGGGAAAATACCCTTATAAGATAATCTCAATTGGAAACCTAAATATATGTTCCTAGCAGTTTGGGTAAGAAAACAAAGCTCCCTGCAGTACAATTACATATATTATAGCATCATTACCTTTGTGATATCTTGAAGGATTAGAGATTAAATATAGTTTAGTCAAAAATCTTTTGGCTCATTAAAAAAGATGGAGACTTTACACCTTTTGTATTAACCTGGATAGAGTTAGGATGCGTTCTTAGTAAAGTATCACAAGAATGGAGAAGCAAGAATCTTATGTACTCAATTCTGATGTGAAGCCAGTAGATGATCTAATACACACCCAAATAAGAGAAAAACTCAAATCAATTCATGGTGGGGGCTGGGAGAACAAGGAAACAGGGAGAGGGGAGGAGAGAGGGGACTAAAGGGTCACAGTGCATGGCACAACATTTGTGAGCAGGACACAATTATGAGAGACTTTACCTAACAAATGCAAGGAGTATAACTTAATTCTTTGTACCTTCAATGTGCATGAAACAATAAAAATAAAATAAAATAATAGAAAAAAAGAATAAGGAGAGGATCTACAAAAAGTGTCAGAATATACACAAGGATATATGCATCAGAATAGGATGGACTTTCTCAAAATTTAAAAAGCCCTTAACTAATGTTTATGTAAATACTTTTTTTGTGTCATACTCTAAAAACAAAATGAGAAAAGATGGATATCATGTTTGTTGTCATACATCACTCTCACAAATTATTCAGTCTAGGAATTAGCACATATTAATAAGTAGAACCTACATTTTATTGAATGAGTAATAAAAACAAAAAATGTTTTGGCTCATGTAATCTCTGTAAAAGATGCTATTGAGAAAAACAAATCCTAATACAAAATTAGTGTAAACTTCACAATGTTTTTCTATTTCTAAGAGATATATTAAGCACAGCACGAGGTCAGACAAGTTTGTGAACCCATCCTAGAGAGAGAGCTACATACCTCATTGCTGAATGTGGCTGTGGTTACTTTTGAGTGCTCCCCTTGGGAAGCTATGCCCTGATGCCCGTGCATAGCCCACCCTTCAAAGCAATTTTGGAACTCTTTTTCTGGAATGGCCATCAGAGCTATTGTCACATGAGATCTGACAATTAAGTTCATAATCTCATCCTACAGAAAGTGCTGCATACCTCATTACTGAATATCACTATGGTCAACAGATGGCCCTGGAGAGTGCTGTCTAGTGCTAGTCAGCAATGAAGTCTGTAGCACTTCTTCTATGATGAAGTCATGAACTTAATTGTCCAACCCCTCGTATTCTCATTGTACCAAGTTTTTTAAGTGAATCCATCTCTTTTTAGTTTTATTCTGAGTTCTCAGCCTTAGGAGGACTTAAACAATTAATTATCAAAATGGTGACATCTGTAAATTTTTTTTTTTTTTTTTGTAGAGACAAAGTCTCACTTTATTACCCTTGGTAGAGTGCTGTGGTGTCACACAGCTCACAGCAACCTCCAACTCCTGGGCTTAGGTGATTCTCTTGCCTCAGCCTCCTGAGTAGCTGGGACTATAGGTGCCCACCACAATGCCCAGCTATTTTTCTGTTTTGCAATTCGGCCAAGGCTGGGTTTGAACCTGCCACCTTCGGTATGTGGGGCTGGCGTCCTACTCTATGAGCCACAGGTGCCACCCAAAATCTGTAAATTTTTAAATAATGATTAAGAATAATAATAATGAAGATAAAACATCTGTAAATTTTTAAATAACGATTAAAAATAATACTAATGAAAATAAAAACAGGTAGTCAAAAGAAATAAAAGGCAGTGTCCAGTGGCTAGGTGGGTGTGAAAGGACTCTTGATTTGTTGTAGATGAAAATACCACATTATAAAACACTAACAAAAAGACAAACATTAGGGCTCGGCCCTGGGCTTGCTGGCCTTGGGAGTGGACTCTCCCCGTGACCAGACTCACTTCAAAATCTGCATTTGGGAAGCCGAGTGAATTCCTCAGTCCCCCAGCAAACAGGGACTGGGCCATGGCGGGAACCCCCGGGCTTGGCCCAAAACGGTAGCCAAAACCAGGGGCTCAGAAGAATAAGCAGAAAATGTCGGACGAGGCGTTATTTTTGTTTCTCCATAACAAGACAATGTCTGGAGTGTACAAGTCCGCATAACAGTGCAAGGTGGAAAATGGACAATGTATTACTAAGCTGGAAAACTTGGGGCTTCGAGTGGGACAAGGATTGACAGAAAGGTTTACAAAAGATACTTCAAGGTTCGAGGATGACTTAGATATCATGAAGTTCATTTGTAAAGATTTTTGGGCTACAGTGTTCAAGAAACAAATCGGTAATGTAAAGACAAATCATCAGGACATCTAGGTACTTCAGGACAACAAATTTCATCTACTTACTCAGAGTCTGCAGGAAAACAATATTTAGAACATGCATCTAAGTATTTAGCATTTACATGTGGCTTAATCAGAGGTGGCTTATCAAACTTGGGGATAAAAAGTATTATAACAGCTGAAATATCTTCAATGCCTGCCTGCAAATTTCAGGTGATGATACAGAAGCTGTAGAACATACTGAAATGGAAGGCTTCAGCAGTGTAAAAAGAGAAATTATTCATGTATAAAGTATTTCAAGAAACAATGATTTAATTACAATGTTGGACATTTGTATGAGAAAAGAAAAAGACAAACATCAGTTCATCTACTATTTCACTTCTAATATCTAGCTCAGTGCTTCTCTATGAAATAAATATTTGTTGGATGAATAAGCAAATGAACAGGGGTGGAGTTATTTTGTTTCAATTTCATGAAATTCCCTGAAGTTTCCATGATAAGCATTGGACTGCCATAGATAATAACTCCATGAAAGGCATCTTGGCAATGGAGGAACAGCTCTAGAAATTTTGTCCTTGAGGACTCAAATGATAATATTTCTACTTATTTTTTCTGTTACTTCTTAAATTTATTTTTATTTATATATCAAGAAGCCTGGAATTTTTGGAAAGTCTTTTTCACTGTCTTATCTATAATACATTCTGTTGGTTCAACCCTTTAAATACATCTTAAGTATGCTTCTTTTTCACCATTCTTATTCCTCATATGTAATTTATAACATATGATCAATAAATGCTTTTTTATTCTTCAAAGAATATTGTAGGGATATCTATCAAGGGATGTTCAGGCTGGTCTCAAATGCCTGGCCTCAAGTGATGCTCCTGCCTCAGTCTCCTATGAGGCTAGGATCATAGGTATGGTCACTGCTCCCAGCTCTAAGTGCTTCTTGAGTTAAGGATTGAGAATACCATGACTGTAACCAGGCATTCACGGAAAGGCTTGACGAAGGGAGATAGCCTTGCATAACATAGTACTTTCTTATTTTATATTTCTTTGTACTAAAAATCAAAGGAGAAGAGGAAATTTCCTCAGTTTTTATTTTTTGTCCTGTGCAAATGCCTGTTTTATCCTCTCGTGTATGCCTTAGCTCCGTCTCCAATGCAATACTTTTCAAAGCAAATTTACTGGGCCAGGTGTCGTGGCCCAAGCCTATGATCCTAGAACTTTGGGAAGCTGAGGCAAGAGAGTCCCCTGCAGTCAGGATTTTAAGACCATCCTGAGTAACATAGATCCTCCAGAGACAAAATATATACATGTATATGTATACACACACACACACACACACATACATAGCTGGGCATGGTGGTGGAACCTGTAGTTCCCTCTAAACAGAAGGCCGAGGGAGGAGGATTCCTGGAACCCAGAAGTCTGAGGGTGCTGTGAGATATGATGAAGCACTGCACTTTAGCCAGGGTGACAAAGCCAAACTCTGTATGTGAAGCCTGCACACTGTACCCCATGACTGAACTATTGTACACAGCTATGACTCAATAAAAAATAATAATAAACAAACAAACAAACAAAAAAAAAAACAAACAAAAGGCAAAAACAAAAAAGAGAAAGAAAGAAAATTTACCATCTTTCCCCTTAATCACTTGTCTTTTGCATTCCCCTTTAATTATGATGTAATTTTTTAGGGATTAACCTCTAAGACTGGGTGTCATATTTTTCACAGTTGTCAAAATTCTTTAATATACTTCTCACATTCACCCCTTCCTTTCTATTCTAACTGCTGCTACCCAAGTGTAAATGTAGATACCTATATTTCAAGCTTGAATAATTGAAAGAGATTTGTAATGCAACTCTCTGATGACCAAAATTACACATGCTCACCTGGCCTGCAACTATGGTACAACTTCAGTAACCCTGAGCCTTTTGTTATTCATCTGTCTTTGGTATTTGAAGGTATGTGAAACTTGACAGAGCAACTTTTTCTCTGTGTCTCCAATTATTGCCCCAAAGTAACTTTTTGCCCCATTCAAACCACAAACACCTTTGACGTCAGTCTCATGACCTGCCCTCTCCCTTCATAAAGCATGCAATTAAGCAATCTAGTTCCGCTACTTGTAGATAGATTTTACAAAATGAAAGTAAATACTCTAACTACCAATGAAGCCACAATTTATCGGAACACAATTTGAGTAAGAAGCAAATAACAAGGGAAATGACTAATATTGGAATAATTTGCTACACATAGAAATAGCACAGTAATTGGCTCTGGGGCTGGGGGGAACAAGAGCATAACAATCTTTTATAATACTCCCAATTGTCCCTCAAATTGAAAACTGAGAGTTTATGGCAGAGAAAAAGAAGCATAATTCAACAATCCTATGTTTTGTGGATAATGGACTGGGAGGGAATCAAACTCTGAACACATAGGCTTGGGTTGTGTGATAAAGGATATTATAAATGCATTTACTGAATTGAAATCTATTTCTGATATTTATGAATAAAAAGTGTCTATTCATCTCCTATTTACAAAGAACATTTAGCCAATTTTGTAAAAGAAGTATCTGAATGTTTAGGAGTGAATCATTTGGAATTCATCATAGACTTCCCTACTACAACCAGAACTAATTTAGAGAAAGAATGATTTTGGAGAAAAGTCTAATTTCATCGTCATTGTGGATTAAGTTACAGATAAGCTGTATCTACACAGAGGATCCCATTAAACTCGGAAATTATTACCTTGTGCACAGAGCTAAATTAGTACATTTATATTATATTTTATTTGTTCCATTTCAGTGAAAAAAATGCCGAGGATGTTGCTTTTGAAGATCCAATACTATTTAGAAATTCAATTGTTGAAAAATTGAAATTAACTCTGAGGTTTGTTTGCAAGTATTTCAATTGAAGTTAAATTCAAAAGCTAAAATAAGCGGGGATTATTTAATGGATTCTAAGATGAAATCATACATTTTTCCTAAAAGAAAAGAGAGGGATAATCAAGTAGCAAAAATATATATTTTAGTTAAAAAAAATCATTAGAGCAGCTTGACCACAGGGTGTATAATACTTAACCAACACCAGCAAAAGAAAATATAGAATATTGAGCAAGCACTTAGGCCTTTGACAAGTATGTTTTGAATTTTAAAATATGTTTTTTGGTCAGACCCATTTAAAAGTTAATGTTTTGAACTATAACATTTGATGAGATAAAAATGTAATCAACCAACTGAAAAGAAGAAACAGTAAAAGGCTAATACTAAATATAGGTGATAGAATTTATATTTGTCTTTACCATTTTCCCCAGGTTTCTGTGATGCTTTACGTCCCCCATTTTAGCACTTCCTCTTGTGAAGTTAAATATCTGTAATGCAGACACTTCGGCTATCTCAGGACAATAACTATTTTCATTATTTTGTAACTGTCATGTAAATTACAGGTTTTGAAACAGGGAACTGAGTTAGATAGACTATCTTGGGAGAACATGACCCTGGTAGATTTGGCATGTTTTTTTGAGAAAAGTAGGTGTTAGGAGAACTCATTGGCAGCTTTGGGAATAAAGAGCAGGTGCTGCCCGCGGCGTGTGGTCTCAGCAGCATGACAGTTGGTAGTTTGATAGGATCAGTGGTAAGCAGACTAATAAGAGGGAAAGGCAGCAAAGGATGAGGCTCACACTGAGTCTGAAAGCCAGAAATGTTCAAAGGCGGAATCAGACAGCATCTTGGTGAACACCCAGGAGGTGTCATAGCAGAGACTACCCTGTCCACGCTCTGTGTGCACAACAGGACAATAATCGTGGGATCTCTAAAGATTTTTTAAGTCTGTGTCTCTAATAATAAAAAACAAAACAAGCATTCACATTCTGTGTGTATGTATTTGTTTATGTACTGTACATATGTATGTCTTAGAGAAATTTGTTAATACCTGATGGGATGATGTCCTCTAAAGTAGAAGTTGTTGTTAAAGATAGTAAGAATCAATCCACATTCCAGATGGTCTTCTTGATTACTTGGTAAGATAGTAAGAGTCAACCCACATTCTAGATGGTCTTCTTGATGACTTGGTAAGATAGTAAGAGTTAATCCACATTCCAGATGGTCTTCTTGATGACTTGGTAAGATAGTAAGAGTCAACCTACATTCCAGATGGTCTTCTTGATGACTTGGTAAGATAGTAAGAGTCAATCCACATTCCAGATAGTCTTCTTGATGACTTTGTTGCTTTGCAGACTTTTTGTCCAATATGATGAAAGTGTTATTTTTTGAAATGTAGGTGATAGAATTTATATTTGTCTTTACCATTTTCCCAGGTTTCTGTGATGCTTTACGAATAATATTTTCAATTCTTGGTTCATTTGCAATATAATTTCTTCTTTGTGAGGGTTAGTTTATAAAAAATCATGTAATCCAATAATATAAGTTTATATAACATGAAAATTTCAATAAATATATAAAAAGTTGTTCAATTTTTTAGTTACCTGGAAAATAAAAGTAAAACTACAATGAGATATCACTATATACCTTCCAATACTGCTGAAATGAAATGTTCTGGTCATAAAAGTTGTTGCCAAGGGGCTAGAACTCTCATTGTTGATGTTCAGTGAATTTGTGCAATTATTGGGAAATCTTTGCAATTTGTGCTGAACATATGCTTAATCAATGATCTAGTATTTTCACTTCTGTCTTTATACTCAACAGAAGTCCAGGCATGTGTTCATATCAAAATATATGTACAAGAATACTTATAGAGAAGCATTATTCATAATAATGAAAACTAAAAAAATATAATTTATATTACCAGTAGAATGAATAAGATAATAGTACTACCTTCATACCATTTAAAGCTACTAAGCCATAAACTATGGTTTCTCACAAATGTGTATGAATCTCACAAATATAAGCCTCAGGAAAGAAAGTCAAATACTGAAAGAGTACATATATTTGATTCAATTAACAAGAATTTAAAAAACCTGTAAAGTACTATATAACATAATAAGTGAGGTTGGTTATTACCTTCTATGGAAGTATAGATAATGATTGGGAAAGGCCAAATGAGGGTATTCTCTGAAGTTATTAATGTTATATCACTCCATCTTTTTTTTTAAAATTTCAGATTAATATTAGGGTACAGATGATTAGGTTACACTGTTTGCATATGTTAGGTTAAGTCCAAGTTGTAGTTGTGATCCTCCCCCAGGAGATGTGCTGTATGCCCTTACTTTATGCCAATTATGTGAGAGCACACCAAACCTTCCCTCCTTCCCTCCCCTCTGCTTGAGCTTAATTGTGTTTTCCTCTTGTGTGGGCATATATTTGCTCATCTACTGGTTTCATACGAGTATTGAGTACACTGGAATTTTTTCCATTCTTGAGATATTTTACTAAGAAGAATGTGTTTCAACTCATGAAACACAGGTAAACATAAAAGATGCAAAATCTCTATCTTTCCTTATGGCTAAATAGTACTCCATGGTATATACACCATAATTAATCCATTCATGTGTTGATGGGCACTTGGGTTGATTCTACATCTTGGTAATTTTGAATTGAGCTGTGATAAACATTCTAGTGCAAATGTTCTTATGGTTTAATGATTTTTTTTCTTCTGCATAAATGCCTAGAAATGGAATTGCAAGATCAAATGAAAGGTCTATTTTTACTTTTTTGAGGCTTCTCCATATTTGTTTCCAAAGAGGTTGTATTCGTTTGCAGTCCTAGCAACAGTGTAAAAGTGTTCCCTTTTCTCCACACCCTTGCCAGAATTTGCAGTTTTGTGACTTTTTGATGTGAGCTATACTTACTGGAATTAGGTGATATCTCAAGGTGGTTTTGATTTTCATTTCTCTGATGATCAAGGATGCTGAGCATTTGTTTTTTATGTGTCTGCTGGCCATATGTCTGTCTTCTTTGGAGAAGGTTCTGTTCATCTCTCTCTTGCCCTGTGATATCATCTGAGTTTTCTTTTTAAAAATTTATGGAGTTTTAAACTTATGATTCATGTACATTTCTATTTATTTTTAAACTTTCAAAATAAATACACCAAAGAAGTGGTTTTAAATCAGATTGGTTCCATTTTGCTTTGTCCCTTCTATCCCTATGAAATTAAAAGAAGAAAATGGAATTTCTTACATAGGCTGAAAGTGAACAAACTTCTGGCAATGCCACTGTTAACATGTTGGAATTAAATATATCCTCTGTTCCTCAAGTTATTTCACTTCTTTTTCAGTTAATATTAGTTATTTCATTTTTCATATATTTTTAATTTGATTCTAAACAAATAGAGGGTCTAATAATTTCTTTTTTCTTCTTTTTTTTATTAATTGGTTCAGGTTCATTGAGGTACAAAGAATTAGGTTACACTGTTTGCATTTGTTAGGTAAAGTCTCACTTATAGTTGTACCTGCCCCCAAGAGGTGTGCCATACACCTTAACTCCCATCCCCCTCCTTCCCCCTCTCCCTGCACCCTCTTTCCCCCTCCCCCACCTTGAATTGATTTGAGTTTTTCTCTTATGTGGGTATATATTAGATGGTCTGCTGGATTTGTATTAGAATTGAGTACATTGGATTTTTGCTTCTCCATTCTTGTGATACTTTGCTAAGAAGAATGTGTTCCACCTCCATCCAGGTTAATAAAAAAGATGCAAATTCTCCATCTATTTAGTGGCTGAATAGTATTCCATGGTATACATATACCACTGCTTATTAATCCATTCCTGGGTTGGGGGCATTTGGGTTGTTTTCACATTTTGACAATTGTAAATTGAGTTGCAATAAACATTCTAGTGTGAATGTCCTTTGGATAAAATGCAATTTTTTCAAGAGGGTCTAATAATTTTATCCCTAAATCCAATGGATCCATTTGTATTACCCAACTTTGTTGATTACTGATAAAGTTCCCCATAAGAACACTTGAATAAAATGCTTAAGTTCATAAAGTCAGATAGAAGTTTTAAAAAAGAATTTGTAGAATCATAGAGGTCTAATGAAGAAACTTCTTGGTCCTGCTCAAGTTAAAGAAATTTGAATGAAATTGACAAGTGAGGAAGGGGTTTGAAAATGTAGGAATAAATATGTATAAACTCCACTGTCTTTTATTTTAATTAATTTTTATTTTATTTTATTATAAATTAATATGAGGGTATAGATGTTTTGGTTACACTGTTTTCAATTCTAAAGTAAACTTCAAGTTGCAGTTGAGCCCTTCACCCAGAGCTAATCTCACTGAAGTGAGGTGATATCTCAGAGTGGTTTCAATTTGTATTTTGGTGATGATTATTTCATCTTTTAAAATATTTATTTCTACAGTTCGGTCTTCTTCATCTGAAGTGGAGATTCCACTACTAAAAATAATACCTAATAAAATAAGGTACTGGTGTTATACCTGGAAACAAAATGGTATCCCATTTTTAAAATCAGGGAATAAGTTGTGATGTTTAACTGCAGGAGCAAGGAAGAACTGAGATTCCAGGAGGATAGAATTAGTGATGATGATTTGATTTTGAATAATCTGAGAAAATGTAAAAGAGTAGAACAAAACTTCAAAAAATTTATGAAACAATGGAATTAAAAGATAAAACAACATAGGAAAAACATACCATGCTCATGGCTGAGAATAATCAACATTGTTAAATGTCCATACTACCCAAAGCAAAATACAATTTTAATGTAATACCTATTAAAGCTCCATTGTCATATTTTAAAGACCTCAAAAAAAATAATACTTTGTTTTATATGGAATCAGAAAAAACCTCGAATAGCCAAGACATTACTCAGAAATAAAAACAGAGCAGGAGGAATCACACTACCAGACCTGAGACTGTACAATAAATCAATAGTGATCAAAACAGCATGGTACTGGCACAAAAACAGAGAGATAGATGTATGGAACAGAATAGAGAACCAAGAGATGAACCCATTTAGTTACCACTATTTGATCTTTGACAAGCCAATTAAAAACATTCAGTGGGGAAAAGA
>CAUYRH010065772.1:0-50548 GCA_963574655.1 Perodicticus potto | reverse complement strand
CTTGAAATCTCTCCCTCTACCAGGAGCTTTGGTGTTTTCTGTATTCTTTTCTGTAAATCAATTCTGTCTTACCACGGAGGGGTGGGGGTGGGGAAATAATGTAATGAAGAATAATAAAATACATATATTTAAAAAAAAAAGAAAAAATCCACTTCCACTTAATAAACAATAAATATATTTTCTCTTCTCTAAAAAAAAAAAAGAAAGAAAAAAAAAGAAATCAGAATGGTCACTCTCTTGCAACAGTTATGGCCAGGAAGTTGGCACACCTCTGCTTCAGAACCAATAGTCACAAACACATTGATTCATTTTTTCTTTTTAAATAAGAAAGTTTTCCTAAGATGTCTTTATTTCTCAGAGAGAGAGGCTCTAGGATGAAGTTCTGGTAGAACGGGGCCCTGAGATACTGATCTGTCTTTTTTGAATTTCTGACAACCATATTTAAAATGGCTTAGATATTACAGTATTCTATTTTATTTTCTTTTATGACAGAATTTCACTTAGTCGCTCCAGGTAGACTGCTGTGACATCATCACAGCTCACAGCAACCTTGACCTGTTAGACCTGAGCAATCCTCTTGCCTCAGCCTCCCGAATAGTTGGAAGTCCAGGTGTGCACCACCAAGCCCAATTAGCTTTTCTGTTTTTAGCACTGATGGAGTCTCCCTCTTGCTCAGGCTGGTCTCAAACTCCTGAGCTCAAGCAATCCACCTGTCTCAGCCTCCCAGAGAGCTAGGATTACAGGCATGAGCCACCGTGCCCAGCCCCGATATTACATCTTCTGAATGTCTCTCATGAGCCAGTTGCTTTGACTACAGAGATTAATAACACACAATCTATAATGCTGAGTCTGCAGAGACAGAGAGGCAAATACTGAGTTTTTATACAACACAGGGAGTACATAGTGGCACAGGTGAGTAGAGGCTGGTCCATGGAAACACAAACAGTCATTTTACCTAACCCAGTGATTCTCGAATTTTTGTGCACGTCAGAATCACTCAAAGAGCTCACTAAAACACAGACTGCTGGACCTACCCCCAGAATGCCTCATTTAGTAGGTCTGTGAGTGCTGGCTTGTGATTGCACAGCCAGCCAAAATGCCCAAGAGTTTGCATTTTGGACAAACTCCTAGAGTGCACTGCTGGTGCAGAGACCCCACTATGAGCACCTCTGGCCTATCCTTAGGGAGATGGAGGAGGTTTTCTGGAGGAGGGGATGCCTAAGCACGTTTGAAAGAATAAATCAAAGCTGGATAAAACAAGTTAGGGAGGTCCAAGCAGGCGCCAATACAGAACAGAACACATAGGGCAGAACCGTGTTTCTGGAGAATACAAGGAGCAGAAGATGAGGCAGGGGCCTTTTAACATAAATTAAATTAATAAACTGTGGCACATTTTTTTTGGTTTGGCATCCACTGCTGGAGTGGTTACTGTAACATTTCATATATAGAGTATGCCTAAAAATGTATACACATCTTAAGAAAGGAAAAACTGGATTAAACTTTAATGCTCAATATGCACTGATAACAAAAAATCAATACTAGTCACCTTGAGAACCTCTTGTAATTGCAGAAGTCAAACGTGACTTGAGTACTACAATTCTAATAACTTTTTTTTTTCTTTTCTCAGAATGTGTACATATGTTAGGGCACCCTCTGTATGTATAAGCTGAAAAGAATCACACGAACTGCGGGTGATTTTTCCTTCCTGAGCCACATTCAGAGACCGGCCTACTAAATGTAACTGAAAGATGGGGGTTTGTAAGGATATTTTAAGCATACTGGAAAACTTTAGACATATGATAATTGCAGGTTACATGAAAATAACAGGGAAACGCAGAAATATTCCATACAATACCTGTCACAAATAGAGGTTTAAAAATGCTTATTTGGATGAGTTGAAGCCTCATGATGTACTGAATGTCAGTGTAAACTGGAAGCTACATAACAAACACATAGAAGTTAAAACAAAATTCTAACAATGCAGAATGGAAAATATTTTATTTATATTTTGGTTAAAAATTGTGTAATTAAGTATTACTTCTAAATAAAAGTGAAACCACCTTTTATACAAACAGAGAAGTCTTGGTGATATCAATGGAATAATGGGTTTTGTTTCATACACGTTTGGTTTTTGTTTTGCATTAATATTTTGAATAATATAATACTTCATGCAAAAAGCATATAAAGGGACTAGGTATAACTTAAAGAATTTTAATAATATAAATCCCATAAATCTGCTGTTCAGCTTTAGGACATTATCAGTATCTTTGAGGCATTCTCTCATCTCCCCCGAGTCCTTCATTACTCCCAGAGGTAATCTCTGACCTTATTTTTGCTTTAACCATATCCCTCATTTTCATTATTGCTTTGCTGCATGTATATTTATGAACCACATATATTCTAGTTTTGTCTTTTTGAAGTGCAAATAAATAGAACAAGATGTGTGTGTTCTTCAGTTCAGTGGACCATTTACATTCATATCCTAACTCATGTTTTCTCTTTTGTAAAAGTCTTTGTTCATATCTTCCATCCATTTTTATCAGGTTGGCTTTCTGATTCACAGGATATTTAAAAAGCCTACACCCCCATCCTTTTCCTGTCATACGTATTCCACGTATCTTCTCCCAGTTGTAGTGCCTTCAAAATTCACTTTTGAGAGTCTTCTGATAAACAGAACTTCTTATATTTTATGGAATTATGGGTATCTAACTCTTCTTTATGATCCATGTTTTTGTAAGCAGAAACTCCCAAACTGTTTTAGATGCCCTTCTTAACGGTTTTAGGTTCATATTTGTCCTTTCAATTTTAAGTCTTTCTTACCGGTAGAATGTGTGTGTAAATATTTATATGTGTGATATATACATGATGGACCATTAACATATATTTAATAAGGATGATCATCTGTTTCTACACTATACCTAATGACCTGCAGCTTTGGCTCTAGTCACACATGTATTATTCTGTTTTCTGGCAAATATTCTGTTTCATTCATTATTAGATTGTCTCTGTGTCACTTCCACACTGCATCAATTAATATCATAAGGATAACATTTTAAGTGAAGGGGGTAGTGTTTAAAGCAATTCCCATGCCTAGCTATTCTTTCCAGGAATGTATTGGCTGGGTAGATCCTTTATCTTCCATGTAAATTTAGTTTTCAGATACTAGAATCTGGCTTTTCAAATTTGATTAAAACCAGGTTGAGGTTTCAATGAAGATTGTCTGAATCTATAGATATTTAAGGAAAAATTGGAATTTTTTTAATATTAGGATTCACAACTATGAACATATTATCCATTTATATTTATTTAAATTTTAAAAATAACTTTAAATGATGTTTTATAATTTTTGAGTCATGTCTTTTTTGCATTTATTTCTAGGTTCCTTATATTTAGTTTCTGTAAATATGGTAACCTTTTTTAAAAATTTAATTTTAAGGAATTTGTTGTAGATGTATTCAAATGAAATAGACTTCATTGATCTTTTACCTGGAAAATTTCTCAAACTATTTATATTTGTTATGGTTATTTAAAAAGTGTTTTGTGGTAAGAACACAATGTGATATCTACCCTCTTAGCAAATTTTTAAGTGCACAGTATCATATTGTTAGTTTCAGGTACAATGTTGTACATCAGATGACTTCAACTTACTCATCTTGCTTGACTAAGATTCTATGCCTCTTTTGATTAGCAACTCTCTATTTCTCCCTCCTTCGGGCCCCTGGCAACCACCACTGTGTTCTGTGATTCCATGAATTTGACTATGTTAGAGGTCTCATTAAAGTAGAATTGTGTAATACTTGTCTTTCTTTGATGGGCTTATCTCACTTAGCCTAATCTCACGGATCAACCTTGTTGTAGCTTGCTGCAGACTTTTCTTCTTTCTTCAGACAAATATTTCGATGTTTGTATCCACAGTGTCTTCTATATCCACTCATTTGTGGATGAAAACTTGGGTTGATTCCACCTGCTAGCTGTTGGGAATAATGCTGCAGTGAACACAGAGAGCTAATATCTCTTTTAGATCCTCATTGAAATTCTTTTTGTCAGTTGCTTGCTCATATGGTATTTCTATTTTTATTTATTTTTTTTTGAGGAATCTCCGCGATGTTCTTCTTAATGGTTGCACCATTTTTCAGTCCCACCAAAAATGTACAAGGGTTTCAATATCTTCACATCATCACTAACAACTGCCTTTTGTCTTTTTGAAAATAACAATATTGCCAGGTGTAAAGTGATATTGTGACTTTGATTTACATTTCCTCATAATTAGTGATGTTGAACACTTTTTTATATATTTATGGCCATTTGTATGTCTTCTTTAGTATTCTAGATACTTGCTGTTGCAGTTGATTGGATTAATACGGTCTGTGATTTAATCAATTTTAAATCAGTTTTAACCAATATTGTGTATTCCTTTTCATGCCCTAGATGTTTTTCTACTTTTTTTTTGTGCTGATCATTACTTCTAATATTTACATGTAGTAGGATGTTTATTGTGAGATGTTGGTAGACATTATTTAACAACTATATCAATCAGGATAACCTTAGCTGTTCAAATAAAGCACTCCAAATTTAGTGCTTCGAAATTTATTTCTTATTCTTGTCACAACCATTACTGGCTGTTAGTTTTGGTGGTGGATTCTTTACTACACGAAGAAGTCATTTAGTAATTTTCCACCTGTGGATCTTCATCTTCAGAGTTCAGGCAATTAAGTAGGCAGATGGAGAAGAGATTGCATGAATGATGAGGGAGGTTTTATGGTCTTGGCCTAGAAATAGTGCACATCTCTTCCTTTTGCATTCTAATGGCCAGGATTCAGTCACCTGGTCACACCTAGCTGCAATGAAGGTTGCAGAGGTCACCTAATTCTGTGCCTGGGATTGAAGGAAAGCAAGGATACCAAAAAAATCCCCGGAATCTCTATTATGGTAGTTTAAAGAAGCTATCTTCTATTCTCAGTTAGATTTTTGCAGCTATTTAGATGATCTTTTGAAGTACAGACTTGAAAAATTAACACAGTTTCTAATAATGAAATCAATTTAATATTTATAGAATAAAACTATTCAAATATATTATATCTAAATTTTTAAGAATACAAAAGTACCTCTGCATTATATTTGCTAAGGTTTTGTTTGGAAATTTTGTGTCTATATTCACAAGTAAGCTTGGCCAATAATATTCCTTCCTCCATTCATTCTTTGACTTTGTTACCAAGGATAAATTAGACATGCAAAATTATGTGAGGATTATTACATCTCTCACTATTTTTACCATGAGCTCATCTATTTTTTGAATTATCTAATCTTGATTATAAGACAGAATTCATAAGTTCTTGAGCATGTGGCTGAACTCATCAAGAAAACTCTCTTGGCCTATTTCTTCTTATGTCATGGTGGGGAACTCAGATTTTTTCCTGGAAATAGTTTGTTTCATCAAAATCTTCAGATTTGTTGGCAAAATGTTGGTTATAATATGTTCTCATTTGTCTTTTGAATCTCTGCTGTATCTGTATTCATAGCTTTCTCCTATTTGTAATTTTTTTTGGAGATTTTTCTTTTGTCTCTATTATCTATTTTTTATCTTCAGTATTCCTTCTAACATTCCTGCCAACAGTTTGTCTGTTCTATTTGATTTTTAAAAGAATCAACTTTGGGGTTAGTTGATTGTCTCTGCTGTGTTTTTTTAAAATCATTACTTTGTCTCATGCGTTTTCTTCCTTTTGTCTTTGAATTTATCGTTCAGCCCGTCTTTACATTTTTTCTTTTCTTTTTTTTCTTTTTTTGAGATAGTCTCAAAGCTATTGACCTAGGTAGAGTGCCATAGCATCATAGCGTAGCTCACAGCAACCTCAAACTCTTGGGCTCAAACAATCTTCTTGCCTCAGTTTTTCTATTTATTTAGTGGAGACAGGGTCTCGCTTTTTGCTCAGACTGGTGTTGAATTCCTGAACTCAAGCAATCCACCCGCCTCTGCCTCCCAAGGTACTGGGGTTACAGGCATGAGTAACCAGCCCTGGCCTGTCTTTACTAGAGTTCTTAGCTTTTTTTTCTTTTTTTAATTGTTGGGGATTCATTGAGGGTACAAAGAACAGGGTTACATTGATTGCATTTGTTAGGTAAAGTCCCTCTTATAATTGTGTCTTGCCCCCCAAAGGTGTGTAGCACATTGTGACCCACCCACCCCCTCCCTCTTTCCCTCTATCTGCTCTCCCCTTCCCCCACCCCCACCCTGTACTGGGTCATTAATTATCCTCATATCAGAATTGAGTCCATAGGATTCTTGCTTCTCCATTCTTGTTATGCTTTACTAAGAATAATATGTTTCACTTCCATCCAGGCAATAAAAAAGATATAAAGTCTCCATCTTTTTTAATGGCTGAATAGTGTGGTATATGTATAGAGTTCTTACTTTATAATTTTCATATTTCTTTTTTTAATAGAGAAGTCATGGCATATATGAGGCTATAAAGATATTCTTCTATATTTATAAATCTTTATATTTTAACATTTGAATGTTTTATCATTTTACTTTTGACATTTAATTCTATAATCCAGCAGGAATATATTTTTTGATTATGATATGAAGATTTAAAATGTATTCTTTTTTTCATATAGATATCTAGTTAACCAAAAATAATGTGTTTTTGAGCTTAGGTTTTCTCCACTTTCTTTGTTACCAGATGAACGGTCTCTGACCACCTGTCACTGTCAGCCAGATACGGAGATGGGGATTAGGTCCATCAAACTTTATCTGTCAGAAGGCCAGCAATTCTGAAGAACAGTGAGAGTAGTCTCTCAAAGACTATACTTCCTCAGTTACAATTCTAATAACTTCTATAATGAGAATACTAGGAACGAACCTAGAAAATTTTAAATTTACTGACAGAAAACAACATCAAGGCAGCCAGCCTTCACTCTAACAATGCAAAATGTTTAAACAACATAAAGATAATTTTCTCTTTAACAAAATATGTCAGAGAATCATCAAAGAAAACATCATATCATCAAAGTAATATCCAATATCACAATACCTGTTGTCTATGTGTGACTACTTCATTAAAGTCTGAAACAAACATCCTTGTTTGTTGTTACGGTGAAACCTTAATTAGATAATCATAGGGTAGGGGGTGACGTGTGTGAAGGAATGTGAGCTGCACAGACTAGGTCAGCTGTACTGCTTCAGCTCGGCTTCTCAGACTGCATCTTGCAGGCCACTTTTCTGGCTTCATCTTGAAGAGCCACTTTTTCACAGATCAAATATCCATATACATAGCCTTCTCTCTCGGAACTCTCTTTCCATTTCATTTTCGTTTGTGTTACTTTGCCCCAAACTATGCCATTCTAATTATTATATCTTTATAATAAAACTTTTGATCCAGAAGTGTAAGTTCTCTAAATCCAGCCTTCTTCAAGATTGTCTGGGATCTATTTGACTTATTACAGTTCCATAACACATATTAAAAGCAGCCTATCAAATTTCTGCAGAAACATTTAACAAGATTTTTAAAAACTAGGTATAATCACATACACTGAAACACACAGATCTTAAGTGTACATTTCATAATTCTGACATCTGTTCATTCTCTTTCTTTATCATAACCAACACTCGGAGTCTTTTTTTCACCATAGCACTTACCTTTCTAATCCTTCTCTTCAGAAATTGTTTCTCCCTTAGTTACAGGTTAATTGTTGAACGTCTCCAGAAATGTCAGCTTTCTACTTTTTACAATAGAAAGAAGATGGATTGATCATGTTTGTTGGTTTATTAAGAACTTGATTCTCACCAGCTCTTACACTCTCCATTTGCTCACAACCTTCAGAGGATTGATGACTTACTGACCAAACGGCTGGAAAAGCATTCTGTGCTCAGACCATACCTTTCTCCCCCAAAGATCAAAGGGTTGCCTCTCTGCAGGACTTTCTTTCTTCAAAGCCTTCCACAACCAGTTATCTTCCCCTTAACCACCCCTGGGGCTGGCAATGATGCCTCTCCTTGAAGGAGAATCTTTTTATAAAACTTTGGTTGGTCCTGAATAGGTCACATCTAAAATCCCTGCTGTCTGTACCCCCATTGTTCCATTCTTTGTAAATTGTAAAAGTCTCTTGGTAAATCTTTGGGCATCTTATTGTACTTTTTATCTTTGCCAGCAGCTAATTTAATTATTTTTCTGTAAGCTTTCCACGTGTGGTGAGATGAACTGTGTCTTGACTTCCAGAGTAATTATTTGGATTTTTAGTGTAGCAGAAATAGATATTAACATGGTTATCAGATTCATTTATATTTATCTTAGTTATGGTCCTATAAAAATGTTTTCCATTAAGTAATATGATGTTAATATCTAAAATCATCTTGGTTTTATTACATATATGTATATCTTTTATAGTTTTTCTTTTAGCTCAAATATTGTTGGGGGCCAGGAGTCTCAGGTTCCCTGCCCTCATAAACCTAATTGGATTACTCAGCTGAACTAGAAAGTTCAACTGAGGCATGGCAGTAATTGAAAGCAAAAATGAATGGAAACCAAAAATAAAACTAGAGCAGCACAGACAGCATCAATAGAAAACAAGAGTAACTTGCATAAGTTCCAGAGTAAAAAAGAGAAATCTTATTTAAGAACAAACAGGAAGTCAGAGCACTACTAAAGAGAGTTAGAAGAGGGTCCTTCTCATGAAAGAAGTGAGAGAGTCATGCACAGGGGCAGTGGGAAGGCATAAATTCTTCTTTGAAACAGGTTGTAAGTCTTATTGGTCTCCCTGCACCACTAGGCACCATTATCCTTTACTATTGGCCATTGATTATTGTCTTTTTCTACTGGTCATTGGTTACCTAGGTTACCTAGGTTACCTAATATCCACATTCTTACAGGCCCTCCAGACTTCCTTTTTCAGTAGGCGAGGCTCTCTTCCTATCCTCCTTGAAGCCCCTTTCTTTCTGTCTATTCTCAAATATAAAAGACTTGGAAAGTGTGATGCCTTTAAGAGTATGTTCATAGATGTATAAAATAAATAAGGATCAATGACCTAAACTCTAATGTTCACTTCCAGAGTGCCTATCTACCTGATATATGATTGCAAATTTCATCACATGAACTGGCGTAAAGCAAGACTTTTCCCCAAGATACATTTGCTCTTTCTTAAAATATATTCCTCAAACAGAATCTTTGAAGAAAAGGTTATTATGATAAAAGAAGTGACATCTACTACTAATATTATTATTGCTATTAGAGACAGAAAAAAAATAAAAACAATTTGGGAGCAAGAACAAAAAGAAAGAAAAAAGATGTGACATTTAAAGTTTGGAATTGTCTACCAAACTTGGCAGCACAAAATGGGATAATCTTGAGACCCTGATTAACTGGAAGAAATGGGTATACGCCTTCTTTGGTACATTCCAGAAATAGGAAGAGATTAGTACTAATTTTAAGGCAGAAGATCTCACAAGTAGAGAATAAGAGATCAATTATAGTTTTTGTAGCACAGGATTCAAGAATGCATATGCTTAACAAACTTCCAAGTGGTAAATCTGCTGTAGGTAGTCATGAGCTTCACATTGATAAACATATCTTTCGGTTATATTTGTGTGAATAGATGTGGGAGGGCTATGCTCAGATGTCAAAAAGACTAAAGGAAAATCTCTTTTAATGATTATAAGTAACACACACACACACAAAGTTAGAAAAAGAAAAGCGAGAGATTAAATTTGCCTTCCATTCCTAAAACCTATAATTTCCCGATTAATCTTCCTAAAGCCAACACTTAGGTACCTACGCTGGCTACTGATTATGGAAGATGAAAGAAGCAGCAATTCCTCATCCTCTAAGCTATTTAGGTAGCCTTTTATCCTGTTATGCTAAAATACTTATTTGATATTACAGCAAGAAAAATCAGATCCATAATATATAGTAAGTTCTATATAAAGATGCCACTAATGAGTTTAAGCTGTGTCAGCTTCATGCTTCTTTGACTTTTATGTCAAATACACTTATATTTCAAACAGGGAGCTTAGAAAGGACAAAACATTGCACCAAATTTCAGTGGCTTTCAAATATTCTTTCTATTCTCTTGTCTTGTATCCATTACAGAATAGATTGCCCATCTTAAAGCTGTTTTTGCTTTAGAATTAAGTAACCTGTAGAAGAAAGCATTTACTTTGTTTTTTCTTTTGCTTAATATGCTATTCTATAATGTTATGTTCCCTTAAAATATCAGAATGAGAATCACATCTGTTAGTGCAGACGGCTGAGGATAGAGCAGAATCCAAATATTCACACACTCCTTGGCAATCACCCAATTACTTCTCTCAGAGTAAAAGAGAGACAACTTATTGGTGAACATATAGTCATGCAGAACATGCATAAGATTTGAACGGGTCATATTATGTCAGAAAAACTAATGTAATTTAGTCTCTCATTTTAATATGGGAAAAATTATGAGAAAAACAAGTTAGTAACAGCTCAAATAAATGGAACATCTCCTCTGGAAATTGGTGTGTGTCTTTACCACCTTGATAACATTACACCTAACAAAGAAGCGGCCCAGGACATTCAGACAGGGACTATGTGATCCAAACTATATTTAAAACTCCATCTTGGAAGGAAATTTCCTAATAGATAAAATGGAATACAAATTAAAAATGTTTTGTTGACTCACAAAAGTCACTCCTGCCTGGTAGAGGTCTTCAAGATTCAAAATTAGAAAAAGTTTAAAAACTCAAAAGAAGCTTCTGAAACCTATTTACCATCTACTCAACCCACACTGAATGTGAAATGAGAAAGCCAAAGGAGTTAGGAAGAGCTAAGTAAAATATACCCAATTGGTTACAAGTTTGGGCTGTAATGCGACTTTAGAGGGGATTGAAATTTTAAATACGATTCAACGAGCAGTGAGTATAAGATATACGCAGTAGGTTTGTCTATGGGGAGCTGAGAAGAAACTGAGTACAGTGACCATTATCTTGTTAAGTATACAGTTGTCCACCTAAGACCTGGGGGCAGAATTAGAAGGTGTAAAAATACTTGGAAAGAAATTCTCTGAAGGCCAACAGTAGCATAATAGCAGTAATTATAGAATAAACAGAGATGTGAAAATATTACACAGAAGGAATAAGTAGTACTTGGTACTTGGTTATATTTGGTTATATTTTGATTATAACGAAATATATAAGTGATTGTAACAAAATGGAAAAAATAATTCATTCATTGAGATTTCAGAGAAGGCACACTGACCTGGTGGAACTTGTTATGAAGAAGAAGTCAAGATGGGGTGTGGATGCTGAGTGTGGAGGAGAAGCCTTTAAACCCCACATGTGGGCTGTGGAAAGGGCTGGATTGGAAGAAAGAGGCTAATAGGGTTTGAAATCTAGTTGGTGCTGATATGATCCCTTCTATGTGATACTACTAAAACTCAAGAAATTTATTATATTCACAGATTGTTGACTTGAGCAGATATTTTTGGGTGGGGGTTGGGGAAACCCATGGAGAATGAATTTATTTCCTGTATATTTTAATCAAATAATATTAGCAATAATTCAACTCCTACTATGTGTGATTCATACAGATGAAGAAATAAAGTTAGAAAGGCGAGAGGAAGTATGCTCTAAGAGTAGAACAATGAAGTAGGAGATTTTTAACTCTGTCAGTTGGCAGAAAAGAGTTCAGATGACATTCATCTCCATATGCCAGATATAGGAAAGTCCTATTTGATTCCTGTACCATGATGTGGGAGTAAGGAACAAAGAGGAAATGAAGATGGCTCAAGTTTTAAGACTAAGTTCCTTCAGCAAAAGATGGTTAATTTTTAATATATCAGGAAAGATTAATCACAAGGTGTTGGAGCAAGAAGAGGAATATGTTCAACTTGAAGTGTTGGCAAGACGATGAAAGACGTCCTGGATAACCAGTCTGGCTAGAGGCTAGGATGAGAAACAAGTAAATCATTGTCAAGGAAATGCCAAACAACAGTGAGGGAATGGGAAAATCACAGATGGTAGAGGACATTATGTTGAAACTAATCCAACAAATATTTACTAAACATGGGATGTGTATCAGGACTCAACCTAGTGCCAGAGATACAGCAATGAACAAAGTAGAACAATTCCCTTTTTCTTCAGGAGGAAAATGGTTGGTGTGAAAGTTGAGTGAAGAAGATGAATTGATAAAAGGAGAGGGTGAGAGGAGACAGGAAGCAGATCTTCTTCACCAGAAGGAATGGGTACAAGAAAGACACTCAAAGGGAAAGAGGGCAAGCTTGGAGTGAAGCAACAGAGAGTGAAGTCCCATCTTACCTACTTCACAGAACCTGTGATCTGGGTCAGAGTCTCAGTTCTCATCTGTATAAGAAAAGTGACAATTATTTTACTGTGAGCATTTGTGGTTCATTATCTTGAGTGCTTTGCTTCCTGTAAACACTTTGTCCCTATTAGTCCTTTAAAAGTGGCTTCCATCTATCCTCATTACTGAGGAATGTAAGAGAGAATAAATACCACACATCTCTGCAACAATAGGCATTGTGTTAGGTGCTCTTAAGGACACATACCCTGCCTTTTAAAAGGCAACTATTTGGTGGGAAAATAGATATAAATGAGGAAATGTTTGGAATGAGGTATATTCCAAAACAGAAAGGTGGCAATTAGAGTCTATTTATTTTAGAACACCATGTAGAAAGCACAATGAGGGAAGTAAATTCTAAACTTCTACTGTGGCAATGCATGCGGACCTTGTCAGTCCCATTTCCCACCCTCCTGTGCCTCAGTGTCTGCCACCTAATGACACTGATCTTCATGTGGCAACTTCAAACACATGTTATTCCCAATTGCAATGCTCTGTATCCTCCCCACACCCCACAGTTCACCACTCATTGCCATTAAATCAGATTTCAGTTTCACTTACTCGAGAAGTCCTGATTTCCAGGACCAGATCAGGCCACACAGCTACGTTCTCTTGGGAACTGACTCTTCTTTGCAGCACCTTTTACAGTTGTATGTATGAATTAATTGTGTAATTAGTAGATAAATGTCTACATTCCCCAATAGGATACACACTCTGGAGCTGTGTCCCAGTTGCTTAGTCTGTACCTGCTGTGCCTATGAATGAATGGTGCTCAGTAAATGTTGGTTGAACAAATGAATAAAGACATGGTAATGATGTATCAGGATAATATCATTGTAAATATAGCCTAGGTTCTATATCTTGCCAAAGCAGAAGGGCAGCTAGAAAAGTGCAAATCTTTTCCTTATAATATTAATTTCAGGATCTAGGGTCATGCGGTAAAATCTCTTAATAATTTTGTATGTCTCTATCATCTACAAACTTTCTAGACATTTGAAGTGCTTTGTTATATGTTTAGATTATACTAACTTGTAGACATCAATATAGAAATTTGCTTCCCTATTTTTGACATAATATTTATTTGCAACAACTTATTTTGTCAAACTTCAAGGTTTTCTTCTTCTAGTAACACAAGTCAGAATTTTTAGTCTTAGCTTATGGCCTTATCAGCTTTTGTTTTTCTGAAGAGAAGATTTTGACACTTAGAGTCCAAGCCTGGCCTGGCGCCGTGCACATAGTAAGCTTTTATATTGAAGGCTTTTATATTTGAACTTGATTGATTGTCTCACTTCTTCCTTGAGTTTTGTTTTCCTCCTTCATGTTTATGATCTATCCTCAGAGGTGCAAATACAATAACACACAATGTGCTTTTTTCATATTCATAACGTCTGGGGGTAGGAATATGATTTCATATTAGTCCAAGTCTTCTCTGATGAGACTTGGAGTAGGACTGTTGTTCTGGGACTGTTAATTGAGGAAGACTAATACACATGGTGACACTAAATACCTTTGAAATCAAATTAAATAAGTGATTTTAAAATAGCTCATCAGAATAAAATGGACTGCAAGGTCAAAAAACTGAATTTTAAAATTATTCTATGGTGCAAAGAGAATGAGCTTTAAAGGAAGATAGATGTGGGCCAAAAACTGGAATCGTTGTTCATTAGTTATGTGATTTTGGTTAAAGCACTCACGTTTCCTGGTCTCAGCTTCATCTTTTCTAAAAGTGGACCATGTCTACTCTATGCCATTGCCATGATGGTTAAATGATACGTAAAGACTTATCAGAAGTGGGAACAATTTTTCAGAAAATGGTGCTTTGCTTCCTTCTCCCTCTTTCTTTCAAGAGGGTGTGTCGTTCAGAGTATTCTTTTCTCCCATTTGTCTTTTTCTTCCTTTGGCTCTTTTCTGCTCTTTACTTTCCAGTTGATGTCCTTGAAAGGCTCTCATAATTTTATAATTGTGGCATCTTATTTTTTTTTTTTTGTAGAGACACAGTCTCACTTTGTCACCCTTGGTAGAGGGCCGTGGCGTCACACAGCTCACAGCAACCTCCAACTCCTGGGCTTAGGCGATTCTCTTGCCTCATCCTCCCAAGTAGCTTAGGCACCCACCACAACGCCCGGCTATTTTTCTGTTTTGCAGTTTGGTAGAGGCCGGGTTTGAACCCGCCACCTTCGGTATATGGGGCTGGTGCCCTACTCAATGAGCCACAGGCACTGCTCTAATTGTGGCATCTTACAAATTGTCTTTTTGAAGTAGCCATCCCTATGGAACTTGAAGTTGATGACCTCATACAGCAATAATTCAATTTTTTAAATTAATTTTTTCTTAATACTTTTATATTGAATCATTGAATCAGAAATGCTAAAACAAATGAAATGGGCCACCAGAGACAGTCATCAGAATTCTGAGAGCATTTCTGAAGAAGGAATCTTTTTGCACCTATGAGTTTGTTGGAATGTGGGGACAATGGATGTGATAAAAAGTTGGAGGCAGAGAAATCATTCATTTGTTGAATGTAACACTATTAATGGGAATATAAGTTGAGCAAACAGTTTGTCAGAGTTACTCAAGGGTAGATTTTCTATATTTGTACTCCTACTGCCGGGAGCAGTGTTTGGCAATTAACTAAGTCTCAAAGCAAGTTTGGTGAACTTTACTGATATTTAATACATTTTGCTATTCTAGACCATTTTTTATATGACTTTGCTTTTTATATTAATTGCTACTCTTTTTTATAAACACAGAATTATCAGAAGCTGAGGTAGATATATGCTAATAATCTTTCTAACTAATTATGAATTCCTTTTGTGCTTAAGAATCAAAATATTGAGTTCATATCCCTGGAGCAAGCATACTGCCATTCCTACTTCCTTTCACCACAGATAAAGTACTTACATTAATTAAGCTTCAAAAATATACTCCTCATTCTAAGCAACAATGCATTTGGTTTGCTAATTTGACAGATGGTTTAATGACCTAATTCAAAGGCCAGGGAGAAATAGAGTAGATCCCCATATGAGCAATGCATCCATTATCCTAAATTCAAAAAGCCGTCTGTCAACAACACCACAATTGCAACCTTTGCAACATCAATAACCAGAGGACCAACAAACTAGTAATCCAGATAACAACGTCTACAACTCCAAGACTACTGTTTAGGCAGTTATGATGGCAGGCATTTTGCTCTGCACTTTCCTTACATTTTCCCATCCAATCCTCTCAACAATTCTGTAAGTTAGATGTTCTTATTAGCCCTAATTAACAAAGGAGATATTGAAACCCAACTAAAATATCACCTCACTTTCATTTAAAATTTTTCCACCTACCTGAAAAGAAAAATCTATGTGTATTCAATTTTTATTACCTGCAGAATAGTATCTCCAATAAATTTCGGCTAATTATTTAACTCACTCAGTTAATTGACGTCTTAATGCAATTAACTACCATCACTACCCATTCATTCACAGTTACGGTACAAAAGAATGAGAATAGATGAAAGAAAGGTTGGACACTGAGGTTTCTGAAAATATTCCTGAAAGCAGATAGTTTGTAGTCTATAATTGGGGTCTGGTATTAAGATGGTGTCAGGAAAGACAGGATATGTTTAGTACAGTAAAACCTTAATGGGAGGAGTTTTGCAAGGGCAAGGTCTGTTTGGCTATCTTTCTGTGTTCGTGCCTAGCTGGGAAATTAAGAGGAACTCAATACACCTTAATGAAACAGAATCAAACCTTATTAATTTCTGTATTATAACCGCCCCATTTATAGAGTGATAGATTTTGTAATCATATGCTCTTTTGTAAAAAGTGAAATTTATTTTATTTTCTATAGCATATTAATTTATATTTAGAGCCTCTATTCTGCCTAATAACAAATGTGTAATTTAGTTATTTCAAAAAAAATCAATGAGTCCTTCTTTTTATTTCAGACTTAAAAAACATTCAAAGTTAGTATTTTCTCTTTTCCACTTTTCTAGGTTTATTCTTATACATTGCTGGTGGAGAGAAGAGAAGAGAAGGCATCATTTACATGTTCCCCAAAATAAGGCAGATTTTTTTTTCACACTCAGAAAAGAGGGACTTCTCCTACTTTGCATCCTTCCAACATTTTCTCATACTTGGAGAGCCTCAATCTTTCTCTTTCTTATCTTGAATAGCATCGTACTAGTTTTGAAGAGACACATAAACCTAAAAACAACAATTGGGAATGCTTATGGAGATCACTTGACAGAGCAGGTTAAAAAGTAGGCAAATAAATTTAACACAGATTTATCTTAGTTTCCTTGGAGGTATTACCTCATAATTGTAATTTAGTGGTTATTTTATAATAAGTACACTTTTACAAGGTAACTTCAAAAAACAAAAGTATAAGTGGTTATGAAGAAGAGACAAAAAATGTATACCAATTGCAGAAGAGAGAAAAGAAACTATTCTAACATTTTACAGAAGGGACTTGAGATATAATCTAGTAACACCGTGTTGCGCCAGATTTGAAACATGTTGGGTTTCATGGAATTTAGATGGAAGTGAGAGTGAGGTGCTCTGAGACACAATATGAGATTCCTCAAAAAGTGGTGACATGTCACAGTTTATCACTTGTGTCAAAGGTGCACGTCAAAAATGTGAATAAGCTGTTTCGTGAAATATGAGAATGGAAAAATACTACATGTGTGTTTAAATATGTCTGTGTAATTAATGAATTAAATATTATTATAAGTGAATATTTGGTGATATCGTCTATACCAAGAAAGGTTTGTATGTGCACATTGGCCAAAATACATTATGAAAATTTATCTTCCCAGGGTGCAGGGACTCGTGCCTGTAATCCTAGTACTCTGGGATGCCTACGCAGGACGACTGCTTGAGGCCAGGAGTTTGAGACCTGGCACACATTAGCCTGGTGTGGAGGTGCACTCCTGTAGTCCTGGCTACATGGGAGGCTGAGGCAGTAAGATCATTTGAGCCCAGGAGTTTGAGGTTGCTGTGAGCTGTGATGATAACCTTGCACTCTGCTTGGGGTGACAGAGCCAGACCTTGTCTCAAATAAAAACAGAAACTTTCGAGATAATTGGCTCAGAGAAAAAAAAAATCTCATTGGTAATCTAGAAAACTTGCCTCATTATAGGTTTTGCCTTATATTTTGTATTTGGGCAAATGTGATGCTGCTGAGCAGGAATTGGTGTGCGCTGACTATGTGCTGAGAAGTCATTTTACAGTCGTCTCTCTTGGCACTATCCTTCTTCTGTATGAACATTGGCTGAAATCACTGCCTGCTGCCCTCCCAGTGTTTAGTTTAGACCAACATCATCAGCCAGTCACTGGATACCCCCTTCAGTGGTTTGAATCTGTGAACTTTTGCTCCTCAACTGGGTAAACTTCAGACAGGTTTCCAGAATAGCTGCTGGGTCAGGAAAGGGTATTTACTTGTCTTACAATGGAAGTTACTCTTAGATGATAGGAATTCTCAGAATTCAGTGTGGAAAGAAGGGTGTAAGCCATCTTTATTTACCCTTGATATTTCAATTGACATGGGCTTTGATGTTTGATACTGTTACACCTTTAGCCTGAAGAGGGAGCAAGATTCAACCAGCTCTGTCCCAGTGAGTCAAACTCTTGCTTTCTCTAACATCCATTCCTTCACTCCAATTCAAACAACACCACCATCCCTTCTGATGCATAGTTTTTCAATCATTCTTGACTTACTATTTTCTGAAACCTAAAACTCAATCTTAATGTGCTAAAAAGGGATCCACTACAGATACACAATTCCTGGTATGATGTAAATAGAAGTACTTCCAGGCTTGAAAGAAAATGGAAAATCAATTTATTCAAGCCTCTAAATCCAATTACTTAGTCTATGGAAATCACCTGGAGAGGGCAGACAAAGCTACCACAAAGAGCAATCGGCCACGTCCTGACTGTGATTAATATTCCAAGACAAAGGACCTCATTTTTGTTGTTGTTGTTTGTTTGTTTGTTTTTTGTTTTTTTAAACAAATATATGGCTGAAAAGGGGAAGGAATATTGCTAGAGATCAAAATAGATTCATGGGATAACTAAATGCAATATGTGGGTTTTCCTTGTCTCTTGAATTAAACAAACCAACATAAAATCTTTTTTGAGACAATCAGTCAAAGTTGGTGTGGACTGAACATTAGAAAACAGTAAGAGATTATTGTTAATTTGGTTAGATGTGATAATGACATTGTATTTATATGAACAACCAACAAACCAAACCACATGATAAAAATATTATGTAAAAATATTTCCAGAAGAAATACATATCTGGAATTTGCTTCAAGATAATGAGACAACAAAGTGTTAGATGAGACAGACACAAGGTTGATGTCAAGTACATCTAGTTGTTGAATGTGGGTGACATCTACGGGAAAATCATTTTTTAAAATTTCAAAGTGTCATTGGCCTACCAGCATCCTGTGGCAGTTAGGACTACCAGCCTAAGGTATACAGGAAAAAAAAAATAACAAAACCCTCAGAATTTCATATACTACATATAATTTACCTTTTCATTCTTTTAAATTAAAACAGACTTAAAATTTTTTTCTGTACTCTAAACAAATAGGAGATCTCACATAAACATTATACAGTTTATTAAATGGGTTATATTCTTGTGATATTTAAAATTTATTTAAAATTATTGGATTTATGTAGTTATTTGGTCACTATGTATACTCTCTTAAAATTTATTTTAAAAAGAGATTCTTATAGTTGAAAAAGTAGGGATCCACTTACATAGACAAAGGTAACAACAGTTCGAAAGACCTCCATACCCCTACTTCTACCTTGGGAGTTTTAACCCTGATAAAGACAATTTAAGAAACAAGTGTCAGCTTTCTGGCATGTGTCTGTAACGAGCTTCTGTGCCATATGCCCATGCCTAGTAGCCTTTCTGTTTGTATCTCTGCACTGAAGCAGCAAGCTTGAAGCGCATCTTCAGTGTTATAAGACCTGCCGTTGTCTGCAACCCTGAGGATGAAGAAGGTGTTCTTTAAGCTCACAGATAGTTTATCGTGCTGATCATGTTGCAACAGAAGCAGAGAGAGACACCAAAGAAATTGGTGTGACCTGCCATTTATCCTGTGGACACTTAGAGCCTCTACCCCTGGATTGCCTCTGGTCCGCCCTTAGAAGTAGCTTTCTCTGTATTGTCTCAGTGGGTGGCCAGATGGATGTGTCCCAGAGAAAACTTGCTATAGGACTCATTTCCACTCACTGCTCAATCTTCGTTCACCAACGGGCCTTTTTAGGCGTGGTTTCTCTTCTGTATTGTGTGCATATACCTGTGTGGCTCTTTGCCACTGGGTGCCCACCTGGTCAGTCTAAGAGCAATCAGCAAGGGAGGAAGAGGACTATGAATTTACTATCAACTGCTTAGAAATGAAACAATTTAAGACTCAAGAAACCCTACTTCTATTTTGAATATCTTCGTTATGTATTTGTGTGTCTTGGGAAAAACTTGTCCTCCCCTCCCCAATACACACACATACCCTCCCCCCACACACACAAAAGGAAGAAATAAGGAAGGAAGCAAAAAGAGAAGGAAAAAGAGAAGGGAAAAGAAGAGGAGATGTACTGGCCATTCTTCCTTTTGAAAAGGTGGGATGGAGAACTTCATAATCAAATCACAACAAAGCAAAAAGTAGATATGAGAGATGTGAATATGTTATTTTAAGGCCAGAAGTTTTTTGAGGGAAGAAAACTTCTTTATAAAAATTATATCTAATCACACAGGGCTATGGATACGGATGATGTTTGACATTGGGCTAAAAGTTGCTTAATTATTCACTTCCTGACAGTAACACTTGTTTGTTAAAATTTAGATATTCATCCTAAAGACAAGAGCAAAGGCATTTTTTCAAAAATTGTCACTAAGTGTGCCAGATATCGATGTTTCTCTATGCTTTCTAATGTCTGCAGCAATTTCATTTCCTGTCTAATAATAAGAACTATTTCTGGATTATACTTGGAAAAAGTAAGCTGCAAAAGCTTATTTTTGTGTGCCAGGACTTTGCTTCTTTTGAATCTGAAGATTTCTTTTGATCCCATAACTATATGAATTTATAAAATGCGGATTCAAGAGGAAATGAATTGGCTTTGTTGAAGGAATACAGAAGCTGAAATCCTATCCCTTTCTATTTTAGATTTGGGCTAGAGGGACTTCAGTCCTGACGGCTTTATTTTACTTCTGTCACTTTCTGTTCTGAATGCACACTAGTGCAGTTTCCACAGTGGATTCCATGGTACTCCCTGCAATTTTTGACTCTAACTCCATGAACACTTCATTATGGATGCCTGCTGCCCTGAATTTAGTGCTTTGATATTTAGTTACCATAGTTTCAAAATCCTTTCCGTGACAGCTCCCTTTCTTCGTGTCTTCCCATCCTCAAGTGCTCTCTGGACCGTACAAATCAATGTAATTTAGGCCATGACTTTCATAACCAGGGAATACCTCGGTGTTCTAACATTCCCCTAACCCAAAGGCATGCCAACTTCCACTGGCATCAAGCTCAGTAAGGCCTCCTGGTTTCTACAGGTCAATCCCATGATGCCAGGCTGATGATGCAGAAAGCCTCAGCCTCCAGGGATGATGGTAATCAACTCCGAAGCACCAGGCGCCTGCTCTGTGCAGACGATTTAATTCACATTGCATAGTAATGCTCCTAAAATGAGGTCCCTGGGGATATGTTACCATGCAGGACTTTTTGCAGAGGCTTATTGTTTTTCACATCAGCTCTGAGGCTGCTTATGACTTTTGCATGGGCTCCTCTTCCCAACAGGACAGCATTTACATTAATAAACAAACTATTGGGTAAACAGGACTTCAGTTATCATTCCTTTTATCTGTCACCCATAGAAAGTTGAAGGCTGGGTGTTTAGCAGTTTACATATTGCCCATACCTGAGCTCAGAGTTTAAGCTGCTGAGCCATCTCACAAACTCATGTTCCTTCTTTGCCCAAAAGAAAGAAAGGTCTTGGAAAATGAAGCAAAGTATAATAAAACAGCACCTTTTTCTTGTTTCTTCTCAATGCTAGGCAATGTTTCACTGTGACTGTTCCAAAACATGTCACTGCGTTATTTCAATACCTTTGGACTCTACTAGGAGTAGCTAATTGTGATTAAATGTTGCAGAAAGAGACCAGCACTGGGCTTAGTGTGCTCTGCATATTTTTGTACCAATGAATATGGTGAACCCCACATGAAACAAATGGCTTCCTGTGGGATTTAATTTCCAAAGGAACTGGGAATGCTGTCCCCGCCAAAAAATACTGACTCCACCTGTTCCCTTGAAATGTGTATTTCACAAGGCCACAGGAAGTGTGAGTAAACAACCAGGGTGGCTATTGAATCATATAACCCTGGATTCAAATTCCACTCATCTTCCGATTAGATATGGACATTTAAGACATTCTTAGCTTGAGTTCTCTTATGTCTTATGATAAATTATTCAGTTTTTGTTGTTGTTGGATTTAAAATTTGCCAATGAAAAACACAGCTGCTATGATAAATCTTAATCCTACAAAGATACATAAAGAAAAAAATTGATATTCCAACAACCTTCCCTGTCTGGGCCTCACCCTAAACATACCCAAGAGCATACAAAAGCAGAGCCTTCTTTGTACTTTTAAATGTATATATATATATATATATAGATAGATAGATAGATAGATAGATAGATAGATAGATATAGATATACACACAGATATCTATACCTCTTTCTCTATATCTAATATCTATCTGTATATACACACACACATACATACACAGGAAAAAGCATAAAGCATATGTAGCTATTTTCTTCTCCTCCTCCTTAAATAAAATTGTGTCATGCTCTGTACACTCTCTTCCAGCTCACTGTCTTCATTTAACTTTCATATCCCTCTCAGGAACTCTTCTGTTGAAAATATTGCAAAATCTACATGTCTGAAATTTATTTGCATACTACTTATCTATTGAAAATCAGATTTTCTTCGTTTCTGCTAACATAAAAAGTTTGAAACAAATGTTCATGCAGTTACTCTCTTAAGTACCAGTTCTCATTTTGTTGTTGTTGTGTTAAGTACAGTAAATTTTAAAAAGTGTGAATGTTGAGTAAAAAATTTTGAACATTTTAATATTTTTTGCTTAATGTCATATAACCTTCTGAAAACTGGTCCTAATCAGCATTACATGAGAAAGCGCATCTTTCCACATGCTGGCCGACGGGTTGTTAGTAATCTGCTGCTGGAAAAAGGGCACTGGCTGCCTGTCACTGTCCAGCCAATATTCAGAGACAGAGATAGGTCCACCAAGTTTTATCATCAGAAGGCCAGTAATTCTAGAGAATAACGTCTCCAAGACTGCTCTGTCTTGTTTAGAAATGCAGCCATTTTAATAGAAAGTTACTAAGAAAAAGCATCTAGGGAATTACAACTTAATCCAAAACTTAATTTATAGAACACCCAAGTAATTTTTACTTTAACAATGGAACACTATCTTTTCCCTCTTGTGCTTTTACTCCCTAGCATTGTTTGTTCAGTTCCTTAAGATACAGCTCTTTATGGCCTGTATCTAGGGGTTGGGGACATTAAGGAAAAATAATGTTGCTTAAGCAAGGCATTGGGGATAGTCACGTAGTCTTGTATCTGCTCCTACTTTAGCCTAACTCAACTCATTTTCCTATTTCTCTTCACTAACATTCCCCACTCTTATTATTACATTTCATTTACCTATGAGATAGATTTTAAATGGAAATATTTACTATGCTTACTGAATTTTATGGGGATCAAACTTATTCAGGAACAACATGCAGCACAAAGAAACAAGGGTCCCACTAAATACAACAATGAAGATGCTACATCCTATCTTGATGTAAACTCTTAACCATCATCTTCACACAGTTCTGCTGTCCATTGGTTGGGCTCAAGTTCATTGGTTTTCTGAGGGGAATAAGGCTTGGTGTGGGAATGATGTAATCCAGCCAACTTGACAGCCATAGGGATGGTGAGCAGGATGTCCAGGGGCCAGTCCACTTTCCCTAGAGTTGTTTGTTGGGTCCTTCCTTCCAAATCCCGAGGAGAATGTGGTTACCAGCTGGAATGTATGCAGGTTTCATGAAGAAGGGCAAGGGGCCTCTTTTTAAGTAATTCAGAGTTTGGCATTGGTGTTGCTCAGGAAATGGCAGGGCATGCCATGACACAGATCAAAGGTCATCTACTAGAGGCCTTGTGAAAGGTGGGAGGGCCATTTTGGCTGTAGGGTCTAAGACCAGTTGAGTAAGTTTCTTGGTCTGTGTTAGTCTGTTACTGGAATGCAGGACCCGGAAGACATCTCAAAAACTATTCCAAGGTAAAGAGGGAAATAGAGGCTACAGTGATTATTATTAAACAAATTAAGAGGTAATGGTTAATCCCTATCATTATTTTAGCTATGTCTGCTCCTTTGCAGAGTTCTGGGGGGCCTTTACTCTATTTCTTGCTTTGCACCCTTTCACCAATTTGTAACGATGATTCCAAATCTTTTTAATTTTTTTCTCATCTGGTGGCTAAACAATGGTATCTCATTTTTGTTTGAGTTTGAATTTCCAAAAATCTAAAAATGGTGGTATGAACGTTCACAGTGAAGTCACTTAGAGGTACTGGCTAAATCAGAGAGATCACCAAGAAATCAGATATGGAGTATGATCTGCTAAAAGAGAAAACACACTTACACATTCTTTCTTGAGCTTTGGGAGATAAGAAATGGAAATGAGTTACATAAAGTGAAGAAGCAGAAGAGAGAGACGTTCTTGGGTCAGCCCTACAGACTATCTCCTTTCAGACATTCCAGAAACCTATCCTGGCTGGTGACATTAAGTAAATTTACACCCTGAACCACACTTTACCCTTGATCCCACATTGGTCAGCAAGTCTACTTAGTTTTTGACAAGCAGTTTGACAGGAATGGGCCAGGGTCATGTTATAATCTTTGTGTCACAAATCCAGATATATTACTTAGAAAAAGTAAATTACTTCCTGTACTTCATATGTTTTCCCTGTTGATTTACTAATGCTTCATATGCAAAAGAAATCAAGCCAGTGAGTTCATGTCCCCTGAATGAAAGAACTGCCTTTCCCACAGACTGCGGATGAACTGCTGACACTAATTAAGCCTCAGAGCACACACCTTATCCTTAGCACATGTGTTTTGGTTCATTGAGGAAAGACGATTTGCCAGATTGCAGCTAAGAGGTTAGATGAACTCATTCAAACTATAATGAGAAATGCACACAGCCTCACTTGATATGTATTAGCAGTAAAATATTGTGAATTTTCAGATTCAGAGTTGTATGGCAAATGACAATAGAAACAGCAAAATGTACTGAGCGCTGCTTATGGGTTAGGTACGTGTCTAAGTGTTTTTTATAAATGACTTTAATTCTCGTACCAATCTCATAAATTAGACACAATCATTACTTCATCTTACAGACAAGACATGGTGGGTTCAGCCACTTTCCTAAAGTTATAGATCAAGTAAGTGGAGGAGATCTGGGTCAAAGCCAGGTAGCCTGAGTTTGAGATGAAGTATTTACCATATCTGATTCTTTGACTGTTAATTGGTCCAAGCTCACCAATTAATGAGCACCTCCAAATACATATAGTAAAGGTGAAGTGAATGGTCAATAAGAAAAGGCAGTAAAAGTGCTTAAAACAGTGATGCGGGACCATTAGTTAGTCTCATTCATGAGATCCCTAAGTTAATTTTATAGCTCAGTTTCAATGGACAGGATTAAAATTAAAAATCACTTCTTATCATGAAACCTCTTTATTTTATCCATTTAATGTCCAGTCAGGAAATAAATGGCACCAGTTATTTTAACAGAGATGATTTAATAAAATTTATTAACCAATTCTTAGAAAATTAAACATGCTCAAAAAGGATATGGAGGTATCACAGAGAAAGTACTAATAACTACAAGAGGCAACCATGGATGTTAGGATCTTGGAAAAGGGGCCCTGCAGAAGAACTGAGGTCCACCCCTTGGGGAGGGGGTACCCGCTGGCAAATGCTGATGCCCTGATAGCATTCACAGCATCATGAAACTGGTTTGGGGTATGGAGATAACTTCAAATAGAAACTCATTGCTACTACCCAGTGCCAGAGTGAAAGATGACAATTGCAGTGAGATTGATGGGTACAGAAAACTCATACAAATTTTTCTCCCTCCCCTACCCTTCCAGTCAACCTGAAGAGTCCTTACTAACAAAGACTAACAGATCCTGGAAGACAAAGCAGAAATGAAGTTTACAAAGTCTCACTCCCAGCATTGCAAAGCTGAGGATAGAAAGGTGGGTTTGAAGCTGAAAAACAAATGTACCAAATGTACATTCCACCTCTTCGCTACTCTCCATCCTTTCAGTTGTTCCTACACATATGTGAACACCCACACATGACAAAATGACCTTCTGTTTCTGCTTCACAAGATGCAACTTCTTACAAACAAAGCTGTTCTAAACCTCATCCTAAAATGACAAGATACAAAGTTCCAACATTTGTATTTACTATCTGGAAGTTAGCTGAAGTCCCATATGAATGTTTCACTACCTAAAAACCAAATTTTATATTGAAAATGACCATAATTTTGTATGAAACAATAATGTTAAGGATAAAAGGAAGAAGAAATTGTTTAATACACACAAGCATGTGCATTGCTTGTGTATTTTCTGTTTCTGTAAGTGTCATGAGGCCATAGTTGACATTTATAACTTCTTTCATTGAGTAACCATTTCATGTTTTCCTTGACCTCCATCAGTATTTCAGATGGTTAGGGTCTTGTCTTTGTGAGGGGACAAATTTTTATTCCTGAAGCAAATGGATCCTTACTAGTTCTTTCTTCTATTGTTCCTATTGCTGTTACTATAGTTTTTTTTTTAATAGCTGAAATTTTTTTGTTTCAGACTAATATGAGAATACAAATGATTAGGTCACATTATTTGCATTTGTTAAGTCAGAGATGTAGTTGAGTCCTTTACCCAGGGGTTGTGCTATGTACATTGTACCCATTAGATGAGAGCACACCAGTCCCCTCCCCTCCTCCCCTCTCCCCACTCTCCTCCATCTTCTTTCTCCACTTGAATTTAATTGTGTTTTTCTCTCCTGTGGGCATGTAGTTTTTTATCTACTGGATTCATATTGGTATTAAGGACATTGGATACTTGCTTTTCCATTCTTGTGATACTTTGCTAAAGAGAATATTCTTCAACTCCAACCAGGTAAACACAAAAGATGTAAAGTCTCCATCTATCTTATGGTTGAATAGCATTCCATGTATACATATACCACAGCTTGTTAATCCACTCATGTGCTGATGGGCACTTGTCTTGTTTCCACATCTTGACAATTGTGAAATTAGCTGCAATAAACAATCTAGTGCAAAAATCCTCATGATAAAACAATATTTCTACTTCTAAGTAAACACCTACTAATTGGAGTGTGGGATCAAATGTGTGGTCTACTTTTAGCTCTTTAAGGATTCTCCATCTTCCTTCCACAGCAACCAGATTAGTTTCCAATTCTACAACAGTGTAAAAATGTTTCCTTTTCTTCACATCCACACTAGCATCTCCAGCTTAGAGACTTTGTGATGTGAGCTATTCTCATTGGTGTTAGGTGATATCTCCAGGTGGTTTTGATTTGCATTTCTCTGATGATTAGTGACAATGAGCATTTTTCACATGTTTTTTGGGAATTCATCTGTCTTCTTCAAAGAAGGTTATTTTCATGTCTCTTGCCCAGTGATAAATATGATTATTTGCTCTTTCCTTGTTGATTTTCTTGAGTTCTTTGGAGATTCTGGTTATCAGTCTTTTGTCAGATTCATAACACACAAATATCTTCTCCCATTCTGAATTTTATCTATTGGCTTTAATTGATGTGTCCTTGGCTGTTCAGAAGCTTTTCAGATCCCTTTTATTTATTTTTGTTGTGTTGTTATTGCCAGTGGAAACTTCCTCATAAAATCTTTGCCTAGTCTGATGTTTTCAAGAGTTTTTCCTCACACTTTCATTAGAGTTTTTATCATTTTGTGTCTTAGGTTTAAATATTTTATCTATTATGAGCCAATTTTTGTATGTGTTGAGTTTCAGTCTTTTGCAAGTGGTTAACTTGTTCTCCCAGTACCATTTAATGAATAGGTTTTTTTTTTTTTTCTCCAGTGTATGCTTTTTTTTTTTCTTTTTTGGTTTTAAAAGGTCTATGGCAATATTAGGCTGATTTCAGCTCTAGCTTTTTTTTTTCCTTTTTCTGTTCCATAGAGCTATGTTTCTATTTTTTGTACTAATGCTATGCTGCTTTAATCACTATTTATTTATAATATAACCACAAGTCTGGTAAAGTGATACCTCCAGATTTCTTTTATTTCTTAATTGTGCTGGTTATTCAGGTTTTTTTCCCCTCTGGTTTCATATAAAACAAAAAACTATATTTTCAAGTTTTGCAAAGTATGATGTTGGTATTTTAATGGGGATTGCATTAAATCTGTAGATGGCTTTCAGTAGCATAGACATTTTAAGCATATTGATTTTTCCCAGCCATGAGAATGGTATGTTCTTCCATTTGTTAATGTTTTCTATGATTCTTCTCTCAGGGTTTCATAGTTTCCTCTGCAGAGATACTTCACTTCTTTAGTTAGGTATATTCTCAGATATTTAATTTTCTTTGATGCCCCTGTTCTGTGTCCTTGATTTGATTCTTAGCTAGATTGCTATTGGCATATATAAAGGCTACTGTTTTGTGAGCATTGATTTTATATTCTTTATTTCTTGATCACTTTCAGGAGTCTCGTGTTTGAGTCCCTAGAGTTTTCTAAGTATAAGATCAGATTATTAGCAAAGAACAAGAGTTTTACCTCTTCTGTCCCCAGTTGGATACCCTTGATATCTTTCTTTTGCTTGATTGCATTGGCTAGAACATTCAGTACCTTGATGCATAGTGGTGGCAACCCTGTCTGGTTTCAGTTCCAAGTGGAAATGTTTTAAGTTTTACTCCATTCAATATGATATTGGCTGTGGGTTTGTTGCAGATGGGTTCTATCAGTTTAAGAAATTTGACATCTATGCCTATTTTCTTAAGTGCTCTTATCAAAAAAGGATGCTGAATTTTGTTGAATGCGTTTTCTGCATCTATTGAGAGAATCATATGGCCTTTGTTTTTGCTTCTCTTTATGCGGTAAATTTGTGTTTATGAATTTGCATATTTCGTCCATTTCCTCCACATTTTCAAATTTCTGGGCATAGGGATTTTAGAGTAATCAGAGATGATCTTTTGTATCCTTGTGGTATCTGTTTTCATTTCCCCTTTTCCATTTCTGATTGAGATTATTAGAGATCTTATTTTTCCATTTCTTCTTAGTAGTGCCCAAGTTTATCAATTTTATTAATCTTTTCAAAGAGCTAACTTTTTGTTTCATTAATCTTGTGAATGATTATTTTGTTCTCAATTTCATTTAATTCAGATCTAATTTTGGCTATTTCTTTTCTTCTGCTAAGTTTGAGATTGGATTCCTCTCTTTTTCAGTTCCTTGAGAAGATTCATTAGATTGTTGTTGTGCACTCTTTCTGTTTTTTGGATGTTAGCATCTAATGTGATAAATTTTCCTCTCATGACTGCTTTTGCAGGTTTTGAGACCTTGTGGCTTTATTGCTATTACATTCGAGGAATCTAATGATTTCCTTCTTTATCTTCTCATTGGCCAAGCTGTAGTTCAGCGTAAGGTTGTTTGCTTTCCATGACTTTGTGTGGGGATGAAGGTTTTGTTGGAGTTGAATTTTATCTTTATTCCCCTGTAGTATGAAAAGGTACAAGATATAATATCTATTCTTTTAAATTTGTTGAAGTTTGATTTGCATTCTAAGATATGATCTAATTTGGAGAATAATCCATGTGTAGATCAGAAGAACATATACTCAGCAATATTGGGTGGTATGTTCTGAATATATCTATTAGACCCATTTGTTCTATGGTCTCATTTAAGCCTCTCATTTCTTTGTTTAGTTTCTGTTTAGAATATCTACCAAGGTCTGTGAGAGGTATGCTAAAGTACCCAGCTATTATGATGTTGTAGGAATATCATATTGTTCAGACCAATTGGGGTTCATTTCATAAATTTGGGAGCTAAGTTTTGTGGATATATATTTAGCACTGAAATATGTACTTGTTGTATTGTATTGTATTGACCAGTATTTAGTGTCCATCCTTGTCTTTCTTTGCTTTTGTTGCTTTAAATCTACTTGTGCCTGCAAATAAGATTGTGACTCCTCCTTTCTTCTGATTTCTATTTGCCTAACATATTGTTTTCCAACCTTTCACCCTGAGTCATGTTTTGTCCTTAGTGGTTAGATGTTTCCTGAAGACAATATATAGTTGGCTTGTGATTTTATGTGTAGTTATTTAGTCTGTGCCGTTTCAGTGGGGGATTCAAGCCACTCACATATTGAGAGAATTGATAACCGTGGTAAGTTCTGTTGCCTAGTTTTATGACTTGGACTGTTGTGGAGGCTTTGATCTCTGGTGTCTGGGCATCCTTACTTTGCTGATGGACCAATGTGATGATCTGTGCAGAGAATAGGTCTGAGTACTTCCTGCAGAGCTGGTCTTGTATTGGAAAACTTCCTCAATGATTGCTTATCAGTAAAAGATTTGATTTCTCCATCAAATGTGAAACATAGTTCAGCATGATACAGAATCCCAGGCTGGAAATTGTTTTGTCTGAGTATGTTGAAAGTCAGAGCCTAAACCTGGCTTGTAAAGTTTCAACTGAGAAATGTGCTGTCTCTGATGGATAATGGATTTGCCCCTGTAGGGCAGTTGGTGCTTGCTCCTGGATACTTGCAGAATTTTTTCTTTCATTCTGATGTTGGTCAGGTTCATTACAATGTGTCTAGAAGATGCTCTGTTTATGTCAAGTAGAGCCAGGGTTGATATTTGTCTAAGAGGAATGTATCTGAATTTTGGGTATGCTTGGGAAATTTTTAGTTATGATCTTCTCCAGCAGGGCTTTCATACCTATAGATTGCTCTTCTTCTATTGCAGGGATAATTTGTATATTTGTATACTTTGTGAACTCTCATAATTCTCTAAAAGATTGCTTTGCTGGTAATGACTGAGTTAGCTCAAGAGTCTTGTGTTTAAGCTCAGATTCTTTCTTCCTCATGTTTTAATCTGTTATTGAAACTTTATACTGCGTTTTGAAATTTCCTGAGTGTCTATTTCAATTCTTTAAGCTCCAATATATCCTTTCTAATTTCACCATGTCTTTCATTCATTTCTTGGGTTCATTTTTGGATTTCTTTTTGGCGGTCTTCCACTTTCCCTTCAATTCCATTCCTTATTTTTGCCATCCATACTCTAAATTCCCTCACTGTCATTTCCATAATTTCTTTCTAGGTGGAATCCTCTGTGGTAGATGCCTCCTGATCCTTTGGGTGAGGGGAGGTTGATCTGCTTGGGTTTTTCATGTTGCAGGAATTATTTTTTGGTTCCTCCTCATGTGTGTTTTCTTCTTGTTTGCTTCCCCCCACATACACTTACTTCTCTCATTTCCTTTTTCTCTTTAATATTCTCTGTCTCTGTGCTTTGATGTTGAAGTGCTCAAGAGCAATTGATGATGAGATGTTTCTAGTCTGCCATTTTTGAGTACCAATACATACCATGATTTGGCTTCTGCAGTGCTCTGCCATCCTAGCCATAAAATTTCCTAGTATCACCTCATCCAGGGTAATAGAGGCCATGGCAGAGCCACTTAGGCCTTCCTGAACTGAAGAAACAGAGCAGTGAAGATGGATCCCCAAGCTCAAGCTGGAGCAAAAGATGATGATCCACCAGACCCTGGTTACTATAGTTTTTACTATAGTTTTTAATTCACTTTTACAATGGGATAGGAAATTACAAGAAGGATTCTACCTAATAAATGTAAACATTGTAATCTAGTTGTTTATACCCTCACATTAACCTGGAATTAAAACAAAAAACAATAGAGTATGAAAGCACTAAGTTGTATTTCGGAGAACCACCTGAGCTCCTGCTCCTCTGTACAATAGAAATCTAGATCAATCATTCCATCCCACTTTGCCTATATATTATTTCATAATGTGGTAATGTGGTAAAATTTCCCACTGGTTATATTATGTCTAAATTGGTGGAATTGCTGTGTCCTTTCATTCTTTGAGAACCGAGACCTCCAAATCAATAGATCTTAATGTTATGAAAACAGAAAGCAAAATTTCTACAAATAAAGTGATATAAATGATATAATAGGAAAATAATTGACTTTTACATTCACCATTTGATTTCTTGACTGATCTATTTGGGCTGTAGGATAATAAATGCTTTATTTTGTTTTTTGATTAACACATATTGAGTTTTTTGAGATGGGCTTGCATCCTTTTTGGTTTCCCACTGACATTGTAACTAAGTCTTTTATAGGCTATTCTAGAGCTTTATTGGGTGATGGTATGGAACTAATCTATGGATTGCAGTAGCATCATAATCAATCAAATTAATCTAAATCAAATATGGTTAATTGTGAAATGAAGTGCTTGCCAAAAGTCAGTGTCTTGCAGGATAAGTGGCTGCTACATTTGACCACTATTTTGGTAAAAATGACCATTGAATTCTGTGAGGTGAAATGTCAATGATTGAATGCACTGGAGCACTTACGAGATAGAATGACAAACTTAGGCTTTAAAAATTTTATATTAAGACACAGGGAATCAAAGAGCTTCTAGACTATCCATACGTAATCTGTTATATCTTATAGATTCAAGCTCAGCCTTGAGAAAATATGACACAAACTTTAATTATATAGGGATTACATAGTAGGCTGATCCACAGCTTTCAAACATCTCTCAAGAGAAAAAGTAGAGTATGCATTAGAAAGAAAGAAGAACCTGAGATTAGGAATGAATGAAACTGAGGCTACTCCATCCTTGAGTCACTGTAATTATTTTTTGGATGTGGAAACATCCTATCTCTTCCCAAACTTGAGGTCCCTGTAGGATACTTCCATTGGAAGTTGCCTACAAGAGATGCTAATTTTTCTGAGGACCATGTTGGGATTCAAGGCAGCTTCTTGTCTCTTAAAATGTTGGGGTTTCAAGTACCTGTCTAGTTCCTCAGTTCTTGGAGGGCTTTTGGTCAAAAAATGATCAGACACCTCAAAGTAAGGAAAGCATGAGACAAAGTTTAGTGAGAAAGAGAAAGATAGGTTTGCCGAGTAAGAGCAAAATGTAGGCTTATGAAGCAAACTTTGTTTGCCACAGATTGAGAACAGGTCCCCTTTGTTGCAAGAAGGAAAAAGATAAGAAAGGAAAGGTTACGGCTAGTTGTTCTTTTACACTGTTTTGGTCAGGGTGACATCATAGTTCCGAGATCATTTTGGAACAAGAGTCGTACTGTACATAGGGACCTCCCATGAGCCTCTCTGAGAACTCATTGTGGGGGAAATTGTAGAGTTCATGAAAATTAGACTTATTAGACTTAAAGCTATTCAAGGTCACCTTCAAGACTATTGTAACCATTTTTAGGCTGGATATTCTTCTACATTCTTTTGCAATGGGCATGTTTAGTTCTAATTTGTAGAATCATAGGATTATCCCACTGCCTCAAGTGTGATAAATTACTTGGGACAGAGTTAAGGAGGGCAGCACTTGAGAATAGAGGTCCACTGCACATTGTTCTCCCTCCCAGAAGAGTCATTCCTAACTAAGTTATGGACAAATTAATTGTAGACCCCTTTCAGCAGGAAGCAGTGAAATGATTCGGTGCCCCCTACCCAACTGGGGCCTGTTGAATAGAGAGTGAGGAAATGTTAGGTAGATAGAAAACCTGGCTCTCCTGGATTTCTTTCCTCATTACTCATCCTGCTTTTCCCTTCCCCCTTCCTACATCCTTCTACATCCATCCTCCTCATTTCTCCTCCTTCCATCCCTAGTCCTTCTTCTTCTGTCTTATCCTCTCTCCCTCATTATTTTGACACCCCTCCTTCCCTCCTCTTCTCCTTTCTCCCTCCTCATCCTCAATCGTTCCCCATTCATCTTCTTTCTTCTCTCTCCCTTCATTTTTCCTTCCTTCCCCATGTTTCCTCCTCTCATTTCCCCTCTTCCAACTCCATTCATTCTCCTTTGTTCTCTACATCTCCAACTCTTTCTTTCTCCCCCTGTATCTTCTACCAGGACTCTAATGTTTTAATGGGCATGTGTACCCATTCTCCAGCAGCCATGGCTGCCATCAGAGCCAAAACATTGACTGGCCCACTGGACCTGGAAGCCTGCTTTATAAAAAGAAATCACTGAAATGGAAAAAGATTGCCTTAGCTATAGAGGGTCTATTGTGGTTCCACACAAATTTCAGAATTTTTTTTTTCTCTTCTGTGGAAAATGGCATTAGAATTTTGATAGGGATTGCATTAACTCTGTAAATTGCTTTGGGTAGCATATTCTTTCAACAATATTATTTTAACCCATTAACATGAAATATCTATCCATTTTTTTGTCTTCTTCAAATTATTTCATGAATATTTTATAGCTTTTAGTACTCAGTAAACATGATGTTCTCTTAATTTATTTTTTGGATAATTTGTTGATAATGTATAGAAACACTACTGATTTTTGTATGTTAATTTTGTAACTTGAAACTTTACTGAATTTATTTTTGAATAAGACCCTAAAAGCAAATGCAACTCCAATAAAAATAAACAAATAGGACTAATTTAGACTTACAATCTTTTTCACAGGGTTTTTGGTGGTATCTTTAGAGCTTTTCCTATATAAAATCATGATGTCAGCAAATAGAGAAAATTTCACTTCTCCTTTCCTATTTAAATAGCTTGTATTTTCTTGCCTAATTCGAAGCGAGGACTTCCAATACTATGTTGATTAGAAGTGGTGAAAGTGGACATTCTTATCTGGTTCCAAATCTGAGAAGAAACGTTTTTAACTTTTTATCATTGAGTATGAGGTCATCTATGGCACTGTCAGATATGGCCTTTATTGCGTTGAGATAAACTTCTGGTATATCTAATTCAGTGAGTTTTTTTTAATCATAAATACAGGGGATGTTCTGTCAATTGCTTTTTCTGCAACCATTGAGAGGATTGTGTAGTTTTGTTCTTTGCTTTGCTCATGTAGTTTATCACATTTATGGATTGACACATGTTTATGCAACCTTGCCACACTGGGATGAATCCCACCTGATCCTAGTGAATCATTATGTTAATGTGCTGTTGATTTTAGTTTAATAGTATTTTACTGAAGTTTTTGGGTCCATGTTCATCAAGATAATATCCTATAATTTTCTTTTCTTGTAATATCCTTATCTGAATTTGGTATCAGGGTACTGTTGGCCTCATAAAATTAGTTTAAATGTATTCCCTCCTCTTCAATATCTTTAAAAAAAAAAAAGTCTTGTCAGTTTAATCTACCACATTTATAAATAAACTCATAAATCACTTAAAAATGCTTACTTTTATTTAATGTAGAATCCTGGTGAACTCTACACAAATAATCATTTGTAAATGATATACGTATCTAGGTCAGTGAATTAGCTCATCCACTATAGAGAATTGTGGTACAAGACAATTAAATTTTGAAGAACATTTGTCAAATAACATGATATGTAACAGAGGCTCAAGAATTATTTTTATTGAAAGCATAAGTAAATAAAATAATGACGTTCATGTTTTTAAAGATAAGGACAGTCATGCACTAACCTTACAGAAATATATGGTAATCCATACATATTTATTTGTTTATGGACTGCATTAATGCATACATTTTTTTTTTTATTTAACCCTATATTTGAGTAGACACTAATGATTTGCATGTGAATTTGTGGTACTAGTGATAACTTTCCTGTCGCTACAACCATACCAACCCATGCTTCATTGTGGATGACTGTGTTGTACTGATCCCTTGGGCCTAGCTGAAACTTTTTAAAAATCTGCTTTGGTCAAAAGTATGAAGGCAGAAGTTAGTGACAATGTGCCAGTTTTGATTCTGCACCTTAAAAGCTTTGTGTGTTTGGGGTGGTGCCTATGGCTTAGTGGGTAGGGCGCTGGCAGGTTCAAACCCAGCCCCAGCCAAATTGCAGCAAAAAATAGCCTGGCATTATGGCAAGCACCTGTAGTCCCAGCTATTCAGGAGGCTGAGGCAACAGAATCACCTAAGCCTAGGAGTTGCAGGTTGCTATGAGCTGTGTTATGCCTTGGCACACTACCCAGGGTGATAAAGTGAAAAAAACAAACAAACAAAAAAAAAAAACCAGAACTTGGTGTGTTTTCACTCTTTTTATTCCTCTGATACTTACAACAAAGACAAAGCAAACAAAAAAGCTTATCAAATGTCTAGAGATTTGGTCAGTTTTAGCAAAATGTCTGTTTTCCTTTTTTAAATTTAAATTTTAATAAATCTCTGGCCATATATTATTTTTAAAATAATTTCTAAGTAAATATTGAAACTAGAGTCCAGTTAAAGAAGTATTAGCTCTTTTTATAAGTTTTGTTTTCTATTTAAATTTCCTGAGAGAATTTTTAAATGGATGTTACTAATTGACAAGGAACATATTATGATAAAATAATTTTAGATAATGTATAAAGACTAATGACTACATTTTTATTCCAAAATTACCCAATTATCTAAATTTTTCAAATCTTTCAAAGAAAGAAAGATATCAATTACTTTTAGACAAATGAATATTTTTTTCTTTGACCACTTTGATTTAAAAATATTTTAAAAGAATAATGAGATTAGCATTCTAAGGGAAAAATTCAATACAACACATTGTTCAAAAAAAATTTTTTTTAATTATTATTATTATTATTTTGAGACAGAGTTTCACTTTATTGCCCTTGGTAGGGTGCTGTGGCCTCACAGCTCACAGAAACCTCCAACTCTTGGGCTTAGGTGATTCTCTGGCTTCAGCCTCCTGAGTAGCTGGGACTACAGGGACATGCCACAATGCCCAGCTATTTTGTGGTTGCAATTTGGCCGGGGCCGGGTTGAAACTGCCACCCTCAGTATATGGGGCCGGTGCCCTACTCACTGAGCCACAGGTGCCACTCCGTTCAAAATTATTTTACTTCCTTTCTTACCATAAATTATATACTGAGTAAATCTTGCTATTTTGATTGGAAATGAGAAAACTGAGACTGATTTAAACAATTTTCCCTACATTACAGAGCTAAAAAAAATGTACAGGTGAGATTTGAAATCAAGTCTTCATGATTGATTCATGACCCTACCGAGGGCAAGAGCCAAGATTTTTGTTCTTGAGCTCTACTACATCATAACATCAGGAAATTAATTGGTTATGAAAGCCTATTAAATACTAAAATAATCTACAACATACCAGAAAGTATACACTCTCCATCATGAAAGCTTTGAGAAGAGAAAGTTATAAGAATAAAAAATTATGGGAACTCTCATCCTGTGTTTAGCTGAAAGGAAAGTGAGTAAGGAATTAACATTTTAGGCCTATTCTCAGAATATAAAGGCTCCAGTACAAGATGTTTATGATAACAGGGCACATGTTCTACATCTCCAGAGAATGACAGAGGTAAACTGTGAGCTATGTTGCTATGACACATGGTGTAGACAAAAGACAATTACGTGTTGGTTATGCAAAAAGGTAGCCTTAAATGACAATAAACTACTTCACGAAAAAGTTATATTTTGCACAATTTTTTGAAATGTAATACACAGTACAGAAATGGACAATCTTGTAGGAGTACAACTCCTTAAATTTCACAAAGTGAATAATTCACCACTATCATCAACCTAGTCAAGGGTAATAACATCATTACCACCTGGTAAGTCCCAGTGTGTGTCTCCTCCCAATTTTTAACTATTCTTCCTTTTCTGTATTAACCACTCACTTGACTTCTAAAATCACAAATTAATGTTTCTTTTTTTGGAGACCTATAGCTGCCACCCAGCCCCCCAATCTATGATGCAGAAGTAACACTGCAGAAGGAATGATTGATTTGAAAGGGAATGGCTGAAGCTTGCTCAGGCATTCAGCAACTACCCATCTTTACTATGATTCTTATATACTTCAAATCATCAGATAAGAATATTCAAGAATAAAGAACACAAAAGGTAACAAAATCTGCCACAAACATACCTTGTTTGCATTAATACAGCAAAGCTTGTACACACCTTTTTAAACCAAGAATATCCTGTTTGGATATAAACAACAATGGAGATAAACTACAAAGGTGCTGGGTTGTCTGTTCTGTTTGCCTACTTCCTATATGATTAACTGAAAGTTATTGTGTAAATTGAAGTAGGGAATAAAGTGCAACGGCCCACTGCCCCAACCAGGCAATTAATCCCCAGCTCTGACTTTGCGGGGGCCCTCCAGCACATTCTTTCATTTAGGGCATAACTGCTCACATTTTTCATCAAAGCCACTTATGTGATCTGCAGGAGAAAATCCTCCAAAACTCACATCTAGCCCAAGAACTAGAAATGTTCCTTCTTGGGGCCACGTACCTAGAGGAGCACAAATGAGACTGATTGACCTTACAAGGGTCCAGAGGACTGTGTCCCTTCAGAGACCCATCTAGATTAAATCATGTAGTATGTTTTTGGGTCTAGTTCCTCCACACCACATCATTTTGGTGATTATGAACACAAGAGTGAGGGTGATTTCAGTCAGTCATCTTCTGATCCATTCCCTAAGAGTCTTGGCTGAGACCAAAAGTGTCAGTGAAGAATAATGAAATAATGTATAATAATAATTGTTTCACAAAAAAATAGCACCAAATATTCTGGTGGATTTACTGAAAGAGTGATATGCAAGGAGGTGTGTGTATTTGTTGCAAATACTTGTACATTTGATTTTAGAAATGTAGAGCTTTGTTCTAGAACAGGGTGAGCACCAGAAGCAGCTGTGGTGGTACTTTGCCAGGTAATAGCAATAGTGTAAACTTTGGAGTTATTAATTCCATAACAGGTCTGTTAGCTGTGATAGTTATAGGACAGATTATCATAGTAAACCAGAGCTGAGGCACGGAAAATGGTGGATTTACTGAAAGAGTGATATGCAAGGAGGTGTGTGTATTTGTTGTAAATATCTGTACATTTGATTTTAGAAATGTAGAGCTTTGTTCTAGAACAGGGTGAGCACCAGAAGCAGCTGTGGTGGTACTTTGCCAGGTAATAGCAATAGTGTAAACTTTGGAGTCTTTAATTCTGTAACAGGTCCATTAGCTGTGATAGTTATAGGAGAGATTATCATAGTAAACCAGAGCTGAGGCGGGGAAAACTGTACACCATGAGTCAGCAAGATGGCTGGCCCAGGAAGCATGTAGTAACATGTATGCAAAGGTCTGAACGCAGGTACTCTGACTACTGTAGAGTTCACACTATTATTCACTAACATAGCTTCAAAACCAAGGAGCTCTGAATTCTCCTTGTAACTTTGGTGTAGTAATAATAATTAATATTTTAAGATATTATTTCAGTTTATTCTTGCATAACTTAATGCTCTTAACTATTTTAAAATATTAAATGTGGTCATAATTATCTTGTATGATCAAGTTTGAAATGAATAGATGGACCAAAGCAGTATCCTGTACTTTTTAAGTCTTAATTTCCACACAATACTTGGTAAAGAGTCAAAAACATTTATTCAATGTTACATAAAATAACATGTTTGAAAGTCAAAATTGCTGTCATGTAGACTGGCACATTTTCTAATTTAGCCATGACTTGAATTAAGTGAAGAATAACTTATTATGATCCAGAAACTCTTTTTTTATTTTTTTTAATGTTGGGGATTCATTGAGGGTAGAAGAAACCAGGTTACACTGATTGCATTTGTTAGGTAAAGTCCTTCTTACAATTGTGTCTTGCCCCCAAAAGTTATGTCACACAATGAGACCCCGCCCCCCTCCTTCTCTCTCTCTGCTTTCCTTTCCCCCAACCCCCTCCCTCCTTCTCTCTGTCTCTGCTCTCCCCTTCCCCCACGCCCCAATCCAGAAACTTCTTCATATTCTATCCAGAAAGACAAAATCCACTCTTGAAGAGTATGCACTTTGTTTGGAGGAAAGTAGAAAAAGAAGATGATAAATGCTGAAATCAAGGCATATACACTATGCTATGAGCTCAGAGACAGAAGGAGTGCTCTGTTAGAGTGGAGAGTATGGGAAACACAGGGACAGTTCACCAGAAAGAGGAGTCTTGAAGATACTTTTCATAAATGTACACTTTTTATCATAAATTATTCCCTAAACATAGGGATCAGCAGGACAGGCATCTTCTCAGTTAGAGGGTCAGCTTGTAGAAAGAAGAACCAGAGTTATGCTACAAATGGCAAACTGAGATTCTCAGGAGCTTAGTGGGGGTTGGGGGGAGGGCAGAGGGTAAACTAGATTTGCATATTAGAGGAGAGCTTCATGACACCAGAGAGAATGGATGGGTGGTGGTTGTCTTTTGTTTTAATATCAAAAGCCCACGTGGCTCCTCTGTCTCTTATCTCCACTTCCATCAAGTTACTTAAGCAGTCGAGGCTTTTTAAAAATAAGAGCTAGAGTTATGTAAAAAATACAAACTATTCCATACGCGTGCACACACACATACACTCTGTCTCTCTCTGTCACATATATATACTTACATGACCTATAACCATTCCTAAATATAACTGAAATCACTAAATATAACATTCTGAAAACTCATAAAATGATGTTAAAACCAACAATTATTCTTGTTGCTGTTACCTTACCTATAGTGCTAGTTACTCATGTTTATATGTATTCAGTAACTTTACAAATAAAGGAACGAAAATCAATGTGCTGCATGTTTTATGTCTATCTAGTCTATAAAACTATTTTCTATAACAGAAGTGAGCATTAAAACAATCATTTCCCCAACCAACCACAAGAAATATTGAACGTGTGCTAGAGGTGACAGAAGACCCCCTGCTAAATGCTGAGGGACATGCAAAGTAGTATTAGCCAGGGCCCTGCACTCAGGAATGCAGTTGAAATGATAATGAAAATAAGACGCTAAAGTGCCAATCTAGAGGACAAATAGATCGCTATTAGTTGGAGTAATCAGTAAATGCTTCAAAGACATGATGAAAAAAAAGACACAATGGATTTCTGTAGTCAAATGGATGTGATGAATATAAGAAGGCATTTCTTGCAGAGGAAAACAGTAACAAAAAGAAAATAGAGCCACAGAGGCATCTTCAGTGGATGTGTGATGAGTGTACTTGGAGCATGGCGCTCTGAGGGGCCATAGCCACAATGTGGTTTAAAAATGGGTTTGGGCCATCTTGTGAGAGGCACAAAGGGCCACAGTGGATCTGTGCACTGGCTGAGAAATGGAAAAAGAGTGGGAAGATGAGATTTTTTCACTGTGGCAAATCCAGTTGGGATTCTGAGCATCAGAACTGGATAATTCCCTTTGTAGAGGTCAAGTTATAATTTAGTGAGCTACTCAGCCATTTTATAGCTAGGGACATTGTCATCAGTTTGTCATTGCTAAAGACTTCTGAAAGTGAAAGCACTCTTAGTACCCCCTACCCATCTGATGCTGATTGGGGTAACTTTGCCCACCTTGTCTCTGGAAACTGAGTGCTGCCACTTGGTCTTTGCTGCTTTGTGATAAATTTTTTCCCACTGATAACAGCAAGCCCATCTCATAGTAACATATCCCACTGTCATAACTGGTCTACAAAGGACAGTCACCTTGGGACTTTTCAAGGAAACTTATGTTGACCTCACTAATGTATTGCTGCAGGGTTAGTGAAGAAATTGCTTTTGGACTCTCAGGAAGTGACTATGAAGACTCATACATTTCCAAAATCTCAATTCCTTAAGCTTTGGGGTTTATTTCTTTACCAAATGATGGAAAATTCTGGCATTTCAGACTCATTAAATGCAGGTCACTGTTAAATCAGAGTTTTTGTTATCTTTTGACACAAACAATTAAGACTCATTTCAGCTGCACAAATGACACATTAAATCACAGATCTGCTAAATACACTCTTGGGAATAACTTCAGCCCAGACATTGTATTCTATTTTTCTTCCTCACTTCCCTTTATTCAATTCTTCTTCCTTTAGCTCCCTGTGCAGCCTGAAGAACTGTGAGCCAATTGATCCACTTTTTTTTTTTATAAATTACTCAGCTTCAGATACGCCTTTATAGAAATGCAGACAAAGACATGCTCATCGGCCAGCCATCTTGCTGACTCATGATATGCAGGTTCCCCTGCCTTGACTCTGGTTTACTGTGATGACCTCTCATGTAGGTACCACAGTTAATGCACCACTTATGGAGTTAACTCCCCCAAAGTTGACACTATTCCTATTACCTGCCAAAGTACCACCACAGTTGCTTCTGGTGCTTTCCCAGTTCTGGAAAAAAAGCTCTAGTTTTCTAATATCAAATGTACAAAAATATTTGCAATAAATACACACACCTCCTTGAACATCACTGGTTTAGTAAATACTCCTGGCAAAACCTTTTGTGCTAATTTTTTGTGAAACAATTGTTATTATACATTATTTAATTATTCTTCACTGACATTTTTGGTCTCAGCCAAGACTTTTGGGGCTGGATCAGAAGATAACTGAAATCACCCTCACTCTTGTGTTCATAATCACCAAAATGATATGGTGTGTTTAGAACCAGACCCAAATGCATACTACATGATTAATATAGATGGATCTCAAAAACAGGAAATGTTAATCTGTGATTTTAGAAATCAGGTGAGTGGTTAATACATAAAAGGAAGAACAGTTAAAAATTGGGAGGGGACATACACTGGGACTTACCAGGTGCTAATGATGTTATTATCCTTGACTAGGGGAATGATCACAGTGGAATATTCAAGTAATTGTACTCCTATGATTTTTCCTATTTCTCTTCCATGTATTACATTTAAAAAATTGGTAAGAGTATATAACTTCTTCAATTAGGTAGCACATCATTATTTAAGGTGACATCTTTGCATCACCTAAGTCTTGTGTCTACACAAGACAATAGCTTATAGTTTGTCTCTGTCTTCCTCTGGAGATGTAGAATCTCTGCCCTGTTATCATAAAAGTCTTTATTCTAGGCCTAAAATATTAATGCCTTCCTCACTTCCATTCTAGCTAAACACAGGATGAGAGTTCCCAGAATTTTTTTATTCTTAAATAATTTCTCTTCTTAAAACCTTCATGGTAGAGATTATATACTTTCTGGTATATTATAGATTATTTCAGTATTTAATTGTGCTTTCATACCCAATTAATTTCCTGACATTATGATATAGTACAGCTAAATGATTTCAAATCTCACCTGTGCAATTTTTTTAGCTCCAAGATGTAGAGAAAATTATTTAACTCACTGAATCTCAGTTTTCTCATTTCTGAATAAAAGAAACAATGCTTACTCAGTATACCATTTATAGTAAGGAATGAAGTAAAATAATTTTTAACAAGTATTGTATCGAGTTTTTCTCAAAGAATGCTAATTTCATTACTCTTTTAAATTACTTTTGAATGAAAAATATTCTTTTGTATTAGAGTAATTAATATCTTTCTTCTTCTGCAGAAGTATAGATTATTAAGAGGACTTGAGTATTTTTAGAATGAAAAATGTAGAATTAATTAAAGTCATTCATTTTTTATACATTATCTAAAATTATTTTTTCATAATATCTTCCTTGTCAAATAATAACATCCATTTAAACAGCCCCTCAAGAAATTTCAATAAGAAACAAAACTTATGAAAAGAACTAGTAGTTCTTTTATTAGATTCTACTTTCTATATTTCTTTACAAATTATTTTTTAAAAAATATGAAGCCAGAGTTTAGTAAAATTTAAATTCAAAAAAAGGGAAAAAAGATGTTTTGCTAAAACAGACCAAATCTGTAGACGTTTGTTAGGCCTTTTTGTTTGCTTATCTTTTTCATTCATATCAGAGGAATAAAAAGAGTGGAAACACACCACGCTTTTAGGGTACAGGATCAAAACTGGCACATTGTCACAAACTTCTGCCTTCATGCTTTTGACCAAAGCAAATTTTTTAAAAACCTAACCTAGGTTCAAGGGATCAGGACAGCACAGTAACCCATAATGAAGCATGGCATGTTATGATTGTAGGGGCTGAAAAAGTATCACAAGGACTACAAATTCACATGCAAATCATTAATGTATACTCAACCATAGGGTTAAATTAAAAAAATTGTTTATGCCTTAATGCAGTCCATAAACAAATAAATGTGTAGGGACTATCATATATATTTCTGTAAGGTTAGTATATGACAGGCCTCATTTTTAAAAACATGAGAGTCATTTTTTTTTTACTTATGCTTTCAACAAAAATAATTCTTGAGATTCTGTTACATGTCATGTTATTTGAAAAATATTCTCCAATATTTAATTGTCTTATACCAACAATTATCTATAGTGGATGAGCTAATTCACTGACCTAGATACATGTATTATTTAAAAATGATTATTCGTGGAGAGTTCAACAGGATTCTACATTAAATGAAAGTAAGCATTTTTTAATAAGTGATTTATGAGTTTGTTTATAAATGTGGTAGATGAGACAGACAAGACTTGTTTTTAAAGATATTGAAGAGGAGGGAATACTTTTGATCTAATTTTATGAGGGCAACAGTACCCTGATACCAAAGCCAGACAAGGGTATTACAAGAAAAGAAAATTATAGGATATTATCTTGATGAACTAGGACACAAAAATCTTCAATAAAATACTATTAAACTGAAATCAACAGCACATTAATATAATGATTCACTAGGATCAAGTGGGATTCATCCCAGTGTGGCAAGGGTGCATAAACATGTGTCAATCCATAAATGTGGTAAAACTACATGAGCAAAGAACAAAACTACACAATCCTCTCAATAGATGCAGAAAGAGCAATTGACAAAATATCACATGTATTCATGATGAAAAACTCACTGAACTAGGTATACAAGAAGTTTATCTCAATATAATAAAGGCCATATCTGACAATGGCACAGCTGACATCATACTCAATGATAAAAATTTGAGGGCAGCACCTGTGGCTCATTGAGGGCAGCACCTGTGGCTCATCGAGTAGGGCAACTACCCCATATACCAAAGGTGGTGGGTTCAAAGCCAGCCTCGCCAAACTGCAAAACAGAAAAATAGCCGAGTGCCTGTAGTCCCAGCTACTCAGGAGGCTGAGGCAAGAGAATCACCTAAGCCCAAGAGTTGGAGGTTGCTGTGAGTTGTGTGATGCCACAGCACTCTACCAAGGGCGATAAAGTGAGACTCTTTCTCTACAAACAAAAAAAAGTTGAAAACTTTACTTTTAAGATTAGGAACCAGATAACCACTTTTACTCAACATGGTATTGGAAGTCCTAGGTGGGGCAATTAGGCAAGAGAAATAAAAGCCATTCAAATAGGAAAGGAGAAGGAAAATTTTCTCTATTTGCTGACAACATGATGTTACAAAGGAAAAGCCCTAAAGATGCCACCAAAAATGCTGTGAAAAGATTGTTTAAGTTAAAATTAGTCCCATTTGTTTATTTTTATTGGTGTTGCATTTGCTTTTTGGGGTCTTAGTTAAAAATAAATTCAGTAAAGTTTCAAGTTACAAAATTAACATACAAAAATCATTAGTGTTTCTATGTACTATCAACAAATTATCCAAAAAATAAATTAAGAGAACTACTGAACACTAAAGACTATAGAACATTCTTGAACTAAATTAAAGAAGACATAATAAATGAAAAGATATTTTGTATTTGTGGATTAAAATAATTAATATTGTTAGAAAACGTATCCTACTCAAATTAAGTTACAAAGTCAATGCAATGCCTATCAAAATTCTAATGTCATTTTCCATTCTAAGAGAAAAAAAATTCTAAAACTTGTATGGAACCAAAATATACCCTTAATAGCCAAGAGAATATTTTTATTTTGATTAAAGATTTTTTACTAAATCATAAACACATAAATCATGTATACATTAATGCATTTATGGGGTACAATGTGCTGATTTCATATAGAATTAGGAATGCTTACATCACACTGGTAAATATATACCTCACATCGTTTACTTAGCTATTATGTGAAGACGTTTATATTCTATACTAATAGATCTGACATGTACCCTTGCATTATACACTATAGATGTGACCCCACCATTCATCCTCCCTCCATCTGACCTCATCCCTCCCCTCCCATCCCCTACTCCTCCTCTTTTTCATCTTGGGCCATAGTTGTGATCTGTTCTTCATATGAAAGTGTGAGTGATTGTAAATTGGTTTCATAACAGTACTGAGTACATGGGATATTTTTTCTTCCATTCTTGAGTTACTTTACTAAGTAGGATATTTTCCAGCTCCATCCATGTGAACTTAAAAGAGGTAAAGTCTCCATTTTTTTTAAAGGCTGAATAATATTCCATGGTGTACATATACCACAATTTATTAATCCACTCATGGGTCAATGGGCACTTGGGCTTCTTCCATGACTTGGCTACAATGAATTGAGCTACAATGAACAGTCTGGTGCAAATATCTTTGTTATAGAGTGATTTTAGGTCTTTTGGATATACACCGAGTAAAGGAATTGCAGGATCAAATGGCAAGTTTACTTTTAGATCACTGAATATTCTCCATACTTCTTTCTAAAAGGGACACATTAGCTTGCACTCCCAGTATCAGTGCAGAAGTGTTCCCTTTTCTCCACATCCACACCAACATCTGAAGCTTTGGGATTTTGTTATGTGAGCCAGTCTTATGGGAGTTAGATGGCATCTCAAGTGGTTTTGATTTGCATTTCTCTGATGATTAAAGATGATGAGCATTTTTTCATGTGTCTGTAGGCCATGTGCCTATCTTCTTCAGAGAAGCTTCCGTTCAAGTCCCTTGTCCACAGTGAAATGTGATTACTTGTTCTTTTCTTATTAATAAGTTTGAGTTCTCTGTGGATGCTGGTTATCAAATCTTTGTTGGAAGTGTAACCTGCAAATATCCTTTCTCATTCTGAGGGCTGTCTGCTTGCCTTACTTACTGTGTTCTTGGCTGTGTAGAAGCTTTTTAGTATAATCAGATCCCAGTAATGTATTTTTGGTGTCGCTTCAATTGCCTGGGTGGGGTCTCCTCATAAAGTATTCTCCAAGGCCAATTTTTCCAAGTGTTTCTCCTGCATTCTCTCCAAGAATATTTATAGTTTCATGTATTTTTTTTTTTTGCAGTTTTTGGCTAGGGCTGGGTTTGAGCCTGCCATCTCCAACATTTGGGGCCAGCACCCTACTCCTTTATGCCACAGGCACCACCCTATAGTTTCATGTCTTAAATTTAAATATTTTATCCAGTGAGAGTCAATTATTATTAATGATGAAAGGTGTGGGTCCAGTTTCAGTCTACTACAAGTCACCAGCCAATTCTCCCAGCACCATTTGTTAAATAGGAACTCTTTCACCCAATATATATTTTTGATAGGCTTATCAAAGATCAAATGATGATAAGTGTCTGGGTTCATCTTTTGGTTCTCAATTCTCTTCCTTTCATCTACCTCTCTATTTTTGTGACAATACTATGCTGTTTTGAACACTATAGATTTATAGTATACTTCAAAGTCTGGTAGTGTGATTCCTCCTGATTTGTTTATATTTCTGAGTAACGTCTTGGCTATTCAAGGTTTTTTCTGGTTCTACATAAAATGAAGTACTATTTTTTTTCAGATATTTAAAGTATTATGGTGGTGCTTTGATAGGGATTGCATTAAATTTGCAAATTGCTTTGGGTAATATGGACATTTTAACAATGCTGATTCTTCCTAGCCATGAGTATGGCATGTTTTTCCATTTGTTAACATCTTCAGCTATTTCTTTGCTCAGAGTTTCATAATTCTCTTTATAGAGATCTTTCACATCCTTTGTTAGGTAAATTCACAAATATTTCATCTTCTTTGGAACAACTGTAAAGGGAATAGAGTCCTTGACTGTTTTTTCGGCTTGACTATTATTGGTATATATATAAGATACTGATCTGTGAGTATTGATTTTGTATCCTGAGAAGCTACTGTATTCCTTGATCACTTCTAAGAGTTTTGTAGTTGAGTCCCTGGGGCTTTTCAGATATAAAGGTATAAAATCATATCATCTGTGAAGAGTGAAAGTTTGATCTCCTCTGACCCAATTTGTATATCCTTGATTGACTTCTCTTGCCTGATTGTGATGGCTAAGATTTCCATGACAATGTTAAAAAGCAGTGGAGACAATGGGCAACCTTGCCTGGTTTCTGATCTGAGTGGAAATGTTTTCAATTTTGCTCCATTCAATATGATATTGGCTGTGGGTTTGCTGTAGATGGCCTCTATCAGTTTAAGAAAAGTCCCTTCTGAGAGCAGTCGTGGGCAGGTAGTGGATGCGGGGAGCTGGGCTCCTGGAGTCATGTATTACAAGTTTAGCGGCTTCACGCAGAAGTTGATGGGAGCATGGGCTTTGGACGCCTATAGTCCACAGGGATTATGCCTGTGGTTTCCACAGAGGCACCACCTATCATATTTGCCACACCAACCAAACTGACCTCTGATTCCACTGCATATGATTATGCTGGGAAAAACAAGGTTCCAGAGCTGCAGAAGTTTTTCCAGGTCAGTAGAGGAGGGGCAAGATGGCTGACTGGAAGACTGGGAGGCCAGCCAAGAGAGAGAAGCGATAACTGCAGGTCATCTCTGAGACAAGCTGCGACTTCAAGAAATCAAGCTTCAGGCAGAAAAACTGAACTAAAGTTTTCCACCATTCTGAACTTCCAGGACACCCTTCCCCCTTTACCTGTCCCACCAGAAGCCTGACCTCTGCTGAAACTGAGGGAGGAAGACTTGAGCAGCACCCACCCTCCATATCTGCCAGACAAGCTGGCCTGCCAGGTAAGAGATTCTGTGGCTCCATCTAGCCCTTGCGATCCCTCAGGCCAGGAACTACACCAGGACCCCCGCGTACCCAACTGGCACCTTGCTGGGCCTAGGCCCACCACCAGCAGTGGCCAGGAAGTCCACCAGGACTCCCCTGCTGCCGATCTGTGCCCCGCCTGGACTCGGTCTGCCACCGCCCAGGACACCCACCTGTCTCCGAACCATGCCCCAGGCCCGCTGCCCACAGCAACCAGGAACTCCACTCTGCCAGGACACCTATGCAGCCCTGATTGGAACCCCACTGGGCCTTGGGCTGCCACCCAAAGTGGTGAGGAACTCAGCCGTGACTCCTGCACAGCCCCAATTAACACCTCACTGGGCCTTGGCCAGCTGCATGCGGAGGCCAGGAAGTCCACCGGGACTCCTGCCCAGCACTGATGTGGGCCCCTCATGGCCTCGGCTGAACGGCTGCCAGGATCCCTGCGCAGCTCAGATCCGTGCCCTCCGGGACTTGGCCCTCCGCTCCTGCCACCCACACCAGTCAAGGACTCTGCCAGGAACCTGCCAGGCCTCCGCCTGCCTGCCAGGGCCAGGAACTCTGGTAGCCACACAAACGGCCTCCTCTCCTACCCTCTCTGCCTCCAAACTGGCTCTGTTCATCTGGCCAGGGACTCAGGAGGTTGAGCAACCCATACCCTCCCGCCGGAGCCCTCCTCCCAGCCAGAGACTGATGGAGGCAAAAGTTCCCTTTGCAAAGACCACAGGGTGCCCCATCCCATGCCCTGCTGCTTGATCTGGGTGTGCCACACTCCAGAGCTGCTCCCACAGCCAGAACTCCCTGGGTGGAGCAGTCCCAGAGGAGCTACACAGGGTCACTCTCTACAAAGATCCAGCAACAACAGAGTGATCCTGTCGGGGTCTGATCTGGGAGAGACACCTCCCCAACTCTGAGGACAGTCATAGGCAACAGTGAAAAATAATCATAAGGAGGAATCAACAGAAAACTCTGGCAATATGAATAATCAGAGTAGATCAACTCCCCCAAGGATGACAAGGCAGATACAGCACACAATCCCTTGCACAAGCAAATGGCTGAGATGTCAGAATTTGAATTCAGAGTCCAGATAGCAAATAAGATCAGTGGAATGGAGGAAAAGATGGAATTAGAATTTCAAGCAGTAATCCAAAAGATGACCCAAAAGATGTCTCAAGAACTGAACGAATTCAAAGACAAAATGACCAAAGATTTTGACACATTAAGACGAGAAGTTGCAGCCCTCAAAGATCTGAGAAATACAGTAGAATCACTCAGTAACAGAATGGAGGAGGCAGAAGAAAGGATTTCTGACATGGAAGACAAAGCTTTCAAATGTTCTCAAACTTCCAAAGAGGAAGAGAAATGGAAGGCAAAAATGGACCATTCACTCAGACAGCTCTGGGATAACTCGAAGAAAACCAATATTCGCCTTATAGGGATACCTGAAAATGATGAAGTGGCATCACAAGGCACAGAGACTCTTCTTTATGAGATTATGAAAGAGAATTTTCCAGACATGCCAAGAGATTCTGAAATTCAGATAGCAGACAGTTTCATAACCCTAGCATGACTCAACCCAAGTAAGACAACTGCCAGGCACATCATAATTAATTTCACTAAAGTTAATATGAAGGAGAAAATTCTGAAAGCAGCCAGATGTAATAAATCCATTACATACAAGGGGAAGAATATTAGAATAACTATAGATCTCTCTGATCAAACCTTTCAAGCTACAAGAGGATGGTCATTGACTTTTAATCTCCTAAAACAAAAGAACTTTCAACCCAGGATCCAGTATCCAGCCAAACTGAGTTTCATTTATGATGGAGAAATTAAGTACTTTAATGACATCCACATGTTGAAGAAATTTGCTATACTAAACCAGCTCTCCAGGATATTCTCAGACCTATCCTCCGTAATGACCAGCGTAATCCTCCACCAAAAAAGTAAACTCACCCAGAAACTTTTTATCAAAAATTTCACCTTCCACAGTGATGAAAGGATTAAAAATGTCCACTGGACTTTCTAAAGATTTATCATTACTTTCAATTAATGTGAATGGTTTAAATTGTCCTCTAAAGAGGCAGAGGTTGGCTGACTGGATACAAAGACTCAGGCCAGATATCTGGTACATATAAGAATCTCATCTTATCTTAAAAGATAAATTTAGACTCAAGGTGAAGGGATGGTCATCTATATTCCAGGCAAATGGAAAACAGAAAAAAGCAGGTGTTGCAATCTTATTTGCAGATACAATAGGCTTTAAACCAACCAAAGTAAGGAA